>QMIH01000068.1:850437-938670 GCA_003987875.1 Clarias batrachus
TATATATATTACTCTTATACAACCTTATACAGCTATCATACATACATTAAAAAACTATTTCAGATAAATGACTGCCCTTTTTTATATGAGCACTTCAAAGGAAGAAATGTGGAAAAAAAAATATAAAGACGCTGTAGGTAATATTAATTATCACACTGAAGGCCAGAGATGTTATTATTGGGCCCAGTCTGATCATCTTCTCTGTCTTTTTTAATCCTAAAGTCTAATTCCACCTATAAGTTATGTCTAATTAGAGTGCAATATGATACGTTTCTGAAAACAGCCGATATGCATTTACAGTTGAAAAAGCGACATCTGGGACTTCTTCCGTGACGGATAACATCTTTAAAACAGATGTGCTTAATTACTTAATTAAGATTTTCTGTCCAAATTTGATCTGTCTGCTTTAACGATTCGCATGGGTGTTTCCAAGTGACCCATATCTGTTATTTGTGGGAACAGTTCAATGAAAATCCACCATTACAGTAGCAGCAGGCTTCATCTTAAACATTATTCCCTGTGGAAGTTCATGATTAGGGTGAATTTTTTTAGACGCACCGAATGATGATGATGACAGTGATATGTACATGTGCGGTAAAGCTTAAAATAAAATAATAAGAAAAATCCCTTAATGAGATTCACATATTCTCATTATGGTCACGTAGCCGCATGCATGATACGTGTTCAGTCTAGAACCTGTATAAATGTGACTCAGATTTGATGAGAAAGAATCAGAATATCAGGCTCACATGGATTCATGTGTTATATTTAGACAAAACAACTAACTTGTCCCACTTTAAACATTTAATGGTAATATGTGAGGCATTTTGCTTCAGTAGGGTGACTTTTCCATCAAACTGGGTCAACAGTGCCACCTAGAGAGGCAGTTCTCCTCTTCAGCTGTAGCTTTTCATTTCATTTGAAAAAAAAAAAAAAAAAACCTAATAAATGTTGTGTCTGAACAAGAAGCTTAAAGAAATCACCTTTAGAAATCTAATACATCAATTAGCAATGATAAATAATTGTATGTGATTATTTTTTTAAAAAGGTAACCACAGTTTTATTCACACTCTTAAAAATAATAATATCATTTAAAGGTATAGCTCATGCTGCTGGTGTCTAATGACTTCATTTCCTTCCTCTACCATGTCAACTCTTTAACTTAGTCCTTTAGTCTTACTCAAGACTGAGAAATTTCAATTATTTCTCTTTGGGATTAAAAAAGTACTTAATCGATCTATTTGTTTACTTTACAAACCATATAGAAAAGCATGACATACTGTACTGTACATTCTATTTTACTATCTTGGTATTGTGATTTACGTAGATTGATGGTGTTATACTATCCCGACCAGTCTGTCTATATTTTTAGATCTGTGTCACATTACTAGTGACCCATCGTATGAACCATGTGTGCACCAACTTACCCAAGGCTTACACCCAGACTCCTTATAGTTGACTGTTTTACTCCTAAAAAAACCCTCAGGTTGACTGCAGCCTTTATCTTTATGTAGATTCTTTTTTTGTTGCCTCTGGAACTTTAGCAGCAGCGTCGTTAAAGTTCGTTGTCTTGCTTCGGTGTATGTCTATGTGCACATGATCCCTGACCTTCACCTTTGATGTGAATTGCACTCTGAGGTAGTAACTCTTATGAGCCAGAGATAAAAGATAAGAGGGAAGAGTTCTTATGCAGACAAATTCAACAGTCAAGATTAGACTTGGGCCAGACTGTGTTAATCCTTCCATTTTGCTGGCTTTTTACTAGCTCTCTTAAATCAGCTTTAGTGTCCTTAAACAATGACCTGCATTCCTTTTAGTTGCCTGAACATACATAAAGTATGTTGTTTCATATACTATTAGTAATGCTATTAATTTGTTAGATTTCTCCCACTAGTGAGATTTTAGCCGTCGCATTTGACTGACAGCGTCATGATTCACGGCCTCAGTACTCACTGCAACCTCTTTTTTTTTCTCTGTTCCTAAGAACAGCTTGTTCTGCACTTCCAATTCAATTCAATTAGAATCAATTTCATTCTTAATCATATAGCACTTTTAATAATGGATATTGTCTCAAGCAGTTTTACAGAAATTGAAATGCAGTTTAATATGCCCAGTGAGCAAGCCTGACGCAGAGGTAGAAAAAAAGAATCTCCCTGAGACAAGAAGAAAAAAAAACAAAAAAACATTTTAACTGTACTAAATATGAATAAAAATGTGATTATTACAGGAGCAGTTCTTTGGTACTAGTTTATAGTATGTAGGTGATATTATCCAACAGTCTCTTACATAAGAAGAAATAAAAAATGTAAAAAAAAAAAAAGTCTAAAGTTTAACTTTGGTTCCAATAACGAAAAACCTTTCCTGAGTCATCTGCTTATTATACTTAATTTGGAGAAGGAGCAACCCTTATAAAAGTGTTCGAGAGACTTCTCAAGCCAGAGTGACTGAATCTAAGTTTATTCCCTGGGAGATGAGATCAGTCCACTGTGAAAGTGTTTCCAATCACCGCTGGCTCAGCACGTCACCCAGCAGCCCCTGCAGCCGTCTTTCTTGGTTTATGGTGGGGACAGGCCTGTGCTTAACAGTCCCTGAGGCCCAAGTTCCTGGGCCTTAGAATGCAAGACGCAGGTTTTATCACCAGAATAAATCCAAGCCTGTTTCTGCAAAACAGGGCCCCCTGATACAACGGTCGTCGCCGAAAAAGCAAACACTGCCCTTAAACGTCTACCATCAATCACCGGCCGCTTGGTCAGAGCTGTGTGAACCCCAAGCAGACCGCGTCCTAATTGAGACAGCGCTCCTCACTTAAGTCGGGAATGGGAGAATGGCAGAGCCAGACCTCCAGTTATGTTCCTCAGGTGCACCAAACAGCCGGGGTCTGGGGAGGAGTGGCTTTGATTAAGAGCAGGAAACATAAGCTGCCTGTCCAAAACTTTGTTCACTTTCCAAATGCAGATTAGCAGAGATTTTCTTTTAAATCTCTTTTGGGTGCTGTCAGACTGCTGGTAGCCGGCTATATAATCCCAAGCAGCGCTTTCTTCAGTGTGCACCTGTGTACCCGATTTATCTCCGAGTCCATATGTAACTCTAGACCAAGCATATGCATACATTCCATTGGGAAAATGCAGTTGGTATTCTAGTTTGTATGGAATCCATTAAACTATCCTTAAATATGGTGGTTTCTTTTTTCTACACTGAAAATATTTTTCATATATTAGCATTGTTAAATAGGTGTAGGGATTCAGTATACAGTATAAGTTGCTCCTGTATAATATGAGAAAAAAAAAGCAAAGACATATTAGGTAGCGGTGATGATCCTGTAGTTTAACTGCTAATATCTGTGCGGAGGTATATGGCTTCACAAAAAAAAAACAAACAAAAAAAAAACACATGGCCTCTACTAAGCCCTCCTAAAAGACTTTCAGCCTGTGTGTCCACTTCCACTTGCGGAAACAGATGCAGGTAGAAAACAGGGTCTAATAGGATGCCTACTGTGATTGTAGACTTTTTAGTGGGCTAATTTGCAGAAGTCGAGTCCATATGATAGACTTTACTACGCCAGACATCTCTGCAAAGGTTCAGCCAAGCAGCTGTGGTACAAAGTGAAAATTCTCTGAGTTTACAAGCAGAATACATGATCACACGCCCCACATTTATCCACTGGATAGAGGGCTGAATGTGGCAGTACCACAGTATGTAGCACAAAAGACTGTGTTGTGACCTAAACTTAACGAGGGACTCAGTGTCAACATGTGCGTCTAGCAAAAGTTATTCATTCAATAAAACAGCAGGGGAGCTTCCAAAAAAAGTGCTCATTAGTGTCCTGGTTATTTATATATTGCTTTTCTTACAGCTTGAACATGTTTGAGCTTGAATTCATAAGAAAGACTGTGGCTATATTCAATGTACAGTAATAATATAATATAATATAACAATAACAAAGAATTAGTCATTCTTATTGAGTTTTACATACAAGTCCTCAGATCCACATTGCAATTGGCAGTGTTTTATATGGAGACTCTTTTTGCTCTTTCACATGTGAGTAACTTTGGCAAAATGCTACAGGATAGACTGAAAATAGATTATTTTAAACGGCATATCTTTGTCAGATGACTGCATACATTTATATTAGCAGTTTTGCAATGTTTATGATCAGATTTCTTTTATTATTATTGCATAAAATAAAATCTAATTAAATATGCATAGAACCCCATCCTTAATAAAGCACAAATGTTGCTGGGGTTCAAATGTTTATTATACAACTGAGACGGAATATTTTGTCTATTAATTAGAGCCATAGAGCTTTTCACGACTGTGTTGGCTTAAAACAACAAATATAAATGTGAATTATTCTACATGATAGGTGTGGGATGGGGCATTGGGATGATGAATGTACTAATGAATGTGGAGTGGGGACACTGGGACCAAAGTTCCATGGATATTATGCTGTCCATACAAAGCAGCTGGTGCAGGGTGGAAGTTGTATATAAGAAAAAAAATGTTATGTATATATATTAAAGAAATATATAAAAAATATGTATGTAAATATGTAAAAATAGGATATGGGATATATCTCCAGAAATTGCCATGCATTTAAAGGTTACATTTACATACAGTACATAGCAATTATATGTAGTATTTTTGTCCATGCAATTGCAGCACTTCACTTAAAGGGAAAAAATCAGTTTAGGTTATGAAACCACCTGAAGTTGAACGTTTACCTTACTTTTTGGATCTCCTCACATTCCAGGCAGAATAGTTTGCCTTTTTATCACTCAGATCACTGTCTTAGCTTGGATTAGCAACCAGGAAAAAAAAAGATCTCTATAGACTAAAGGAAGCTGCTTCTCTACAGACAATTTTGTAAAAAATATTAAAACATTATAAATTATTTATTATTCATAAATAATATACATACATTATTTATACATAATTTATACATTTATTATTATTATTATTTTAGCTAAGCAGATGATAGAGTATGGACAAGATAATGCTATCATGATTTGTCAGTTTATTAGGTATACCAGAGTAATGAATAACAAATTGCCGATCTAAGATCTACGAGCTAATCCAAAAAAGGATTGCTATGAAAGTAAATAGAATATTTCCATTAATAATTTTATTCCCAATTGCTCAACAAATCTGGTTCAAGTGTTTGATGTCTCAATACCTAAATAGATGATTGGCCAAATAATTTAATATATTCAAAAATAAACATTTTAAAAGCAATTTTTTTCAATGCTATTTGCATTGTATAAATAATAAAAATTACCTAGGTGTCTTAAAATGGACTGGTTTTATCCGGATTGTATTCCCACCTTGTAGCAAATCTACTGGGATTGGCATCTACCATGACGCTGTCACAGATAGATCAAAAAAGTCATTTGATATGACGTGGCATTGTTGCAAGGTTCCTTCAAAGTGGGAAAGTAATTAATCAAATCTGAAATTCCTGAGCCAGTATAATTTACAATTGTTCACACTGTACACACATTGTGACACATCCAAACTATTTAATTCTTAAACCCGATAAACATTCACGATTCCTCTTGACAAATATTAGGCACAGAAATTGCAGCATTAAGTGCTGCCTGTGTAATTCTCGATTGCTCAGTTTCAGGCTTCACCCCTTTTATATACAGCACAAATGCCATGATTGTCTTTCATTGTTCTTTTAATGTTTCTCTCTTTTATCACTTTGTTCGTTAGCAGTAAGAATTTGAGGCTATAGTCACAGGCAAGGTCGAGAGATATGGGTGGGGAGGGGAGGGGGGTGTAGGGTGCAAGGATATGAGTGCCGTATCTGAAAGACTGGAATGAACCTGAGGGAAAGGTTTTATTTTTTTCCTTCTGAAGAGGTGAACTAGATGTTACGGGCTCTGAAGCTTGAAGTAGCCCACTGCTGTGAAAATCTCCCAGCATCGCTCAACTAAAGCAGCAGCTCTTAAGTAACACTTGAACACTGAAAAAATGTCTAAGAGCTAATGTAAGAGGCATAGTAAGTACTCCATGCACTGTATCAGAATTTTTTTTATATATATATNATTAGACTATCTTTATATATTACCTACAAAATTATAGCTACAATATATAGTACAAATATAATAATACATATGAAAATAAAATAATAATAATAATAATAATAATAATAAACAAATGTTTTAAACAAATTTGCTAATTTTCACACCTTACAAAATATTCCCCAAAATGTAATATTTTTTATTATGATTTAATAATACCATACATTTGCTTTTACAGCACAAAGTATGTAGAAGATAATTTTATGAAACTAATAATATAAAATAACAATTAAATATACTTATACTAAAATTTATACTAATAAAAATATGTAAAAATATACTTGTATAATAATAATAATAATAATAATAATAATAATAATAATGTACTTTGAAATCACTCCTTTATTACATGCAGATTATTTACACATTTTACTATATCTGTCTGACAAAATATCCCCAGAAGCTGCATGCAAAGCTCATCCTGAATGTGGTCTTGGCTCCTCTTAATCACTAAGCTTTCTTATACTATGATTATTGCTGCTCAACATCTGGAAGATATTGGTCAGATTTACCATCAGCCTCATGGAACACTCACTCGTTTTTAATCACTCTCTGGGCTGTAGCCTTGTGGTTCCACCCATTGCAGCCTCCTCAGTACCCTGATGACTAAAGTAATATGGCTGAAACCGCACCGCTCCATGTGGCTCTTAATTAATCACTTTTTTTTTCTTTTAAAAGCACTGATTCTTCATTTAGAAACAAAGTTGCTTTGATTTTGGTATTCATTAGTTTCATACAACACCATTGACTCATTCATCCATGGGTTGAGATGAGGAAGGAATACATTGTGTTAGTGTATGTGGCATTAGAACAGCCTTATGGTGATTTTACATCATTGTTAGTATAGTGCTATTATAAAATTGTATATTTCATATTTTATATATGAGTACTTAAATCTATTTTAAATTACCCACTGTGTTTATCCATGCAGTCACAATTATATAATTATTTAGATTTTTTTTACTTTACTAAAAAATTACATTCACTTTGGTTGGCTTGTGGAAATAGCAGTTTTGTTCAGATAGCATACAAATGTAAAAAAAAAATATTTAGCTAAATATTAATATATTTACGGAGGCATAATTATAGTCGCCATAAAACTGAATTAAATAATGTTTGTGTGTAAACAATTATTATTATTATTATTAGTAGTAGTAGTAGTAGTAGTAGTAGTAGTAATGTATTAGTTTTTATCATCAGTAATTAAAATACGACTGCCTGTTTCAATAGTTGCATTTCATGTTGCACTTCTATGTAGCAGGTATCTGCTGCATAGACTAATAGAATAAGAAATTATTTAGCAAGATCAGCAAATATTCATTAATATGTGGTCAATGTAGAGCTGTTTACATACAGTCTAAAAATCAAGTAGATTGCATTTGACTTATTATATGTGAACGAGGCTATGCAGCCGATTGATATGAAATTATTAGACTTGACAGTAGACATTTGTAAGGATGCACATGCTGTTTTGGGAGATGATTTCATCTCTTTTATTTCAGCATTAGTATAAAAACAGGCTTGTGCACTCTGTGGAAGATAATGTAGGTTAAGACTGTTTATATACAGCATGCAGACATTCATGCATCATTTAAGCATTCATTAAATAAAATTGCCCAAGTTGTTTGTGGTGTAATACAGTGAGGAAATGTAGCAGAAGAATGTAATACTGATAAAAAAAAAAAATGTAGGACAAATTTGGCCTAGGACAAGTAAGGCAGAAAAAGAGTGTGCTGTAGTACTCAGAGGTCTTGAGGTCTTTTCCATAGCAACCTTTGCCAAGCGAGATCATCGACCCCCACAGCCTCCAGTAAAGGCAGAGTACAGATTGTAGGTCACATATGGCATTGACACTCCAATCAGGAATAATCTAGATTGACTCGATGGTCAGAAATTAAACTGCAAGGCTGTCTTCTACTAATGCTTATCCCACTTTTCAGACTAGAAATAAATAAACAAATGGAATGCAAAGTCAGAAAAAATAAGGAAAAAGTATATGAAGCCTTGCTAAACTGACTCTAAAACTATAAATATGCTGAATTATTATTATTATTTCTATTATTATTATTATTATTATTATTATTGCAATTTATATGCTTTCTTTTAACCCCTTTATGCATAATGACTGCACATTTGTAGCCTGCAGAATAAAACGTAAATTATTTCCAAACCACATCAACACATTATTGTATCTTACCGCAAAACGTTTTTTTTTTTAAAAGGAAAAAAAAAAAGTGGCTTGAATGAATTTCATAGCCTTTTTATTGATATTTTTAAAAGAAATAAAATAGCAGGGGGAATTACATCAGCAATATTGCTTAGTTTTTATTGTTTTTAAAAAAGATAAATGAATATTCAAATATTTTAGACACAGATGTTAACAAATATTGCTTATAAATACTATGGATTAAAAAAATAAATGTGCAGTTCATTGATGTTTACTTAGAACAAAGTCATACTTTATATGAATAAAATATATTCAAAGAATCAGGATTTTATAATAATAATAATAATAATAATAATAATAGTTTGTTTGTTTTCCGATTGTAAGGCATCATAGGCTCAGGATTATTCATTGTTATTACAAAATCCTTGCTTTTTAGTTTTAATATGATTTTCAAAAACTGAAACGATAAATTTCCAAATTCTAAATTCTGTATAGTAATAATAATATTTTGAGTGTACCATCCTACATCATTGTATTAGAACGGTTAACTAGATCCCTATTAGGAGACTATAGAATTATACAAAGAACACTTTAAAGAACTCCAAAAGAACCCTTGTTTAAGGGGGTCCTCATTAAATATTTCACAGTAGTTAATGAATTATATTTGAATATAAACTTTGATGACAAGCAATCGACGCAAATTTTTGAGATTTGATGACAAGCAATCAGTGATAATCACCAAGTACTGTAAAGTTTTAAGAACAGCTTGTACCCAGACATCAATGCGTTAAACGCAGATTTTGCAACTCTTAGGCGCAGACATGGTTGATTGTACAGAGGCCACCCTTGGCTCTGATCAACCTCTTTGCTCTAGTCATAGAATACTGTATGCTGCTCGGGGGCATTTTATTCAGTGTTCAAAAAGCCCAAAGAGTGCTAAATAAGTGATGCATGACTGTAGCTGTTGCAGTTGGACTGAGAAGAGTCGGCGCATAGCAATATGGCAGTCGGTGCAGCCAGATGGACGGCCACACTATTAACTATTTGCCATTTGGCTGGCTGTGTAAAACAAAAACACCCCCCTACTCATTTGAATAAGAGATTCTCAGTTGTCACATTCTATTTTTCATACAACTGGAAATACAGCCAGTAAGATAATTACTATAAACGCTAGAGATGAAAGTGCTTCATATTGCAGGAGCAGACAGAGATGTAAAACCCGTGTCCCGTTTAAGGAGATCTAAGTGAAAACGGTGACTTTGAACTTTGTTTTTTTATTCTTATTCAGTTCCACCCAGACTAAGTGATTGAGACTTTTTTATATCGGTATAGTGCTACTTGATGATTATAATGATTATTTTAATGTATGGGAAAGTAGCTCTCTCTTGAAACACCATGCCGCTGAAACATTTTTATTGCATAACTCTGTTTTATTAGAGGCTTAATAGCACAACTGCTTCTACTGCTCTGGGAGTCACAAAGGATGAACCACGCAGGAAAGAAACATTTCTAAAGGATTTATGTCATGTTGCTGAGCCCTGTGGCTGAAGTTAGATTATACTATAGCCAAGTTAGAAGAGTCCATCTGAGGACTGCAGTGATTTCAGTGCTTTTTTCTATGCATATAACCTCATATAACATTATCGCAGCTCTTTTCGTTTTGTCTCAATAGATTCACACAGTGAATGCAATAATGCTATGATGATATATTGGACTAAAGCAAAGCTATTCTTGCTATTCTTGATAATATATAGTCTCTCCTAGCTGTGAGTGGTTCTTCACTCTCCCCTCGGTCTTGGATACATTCATAGCTAGGCATTATTTATGACATATTTTGATATTTATTTATAAAACGCGTGACTGTTTTTGTGGGGGACGTTCAATTCAAATTGAGATTTATGATGAAATTTATCTTGAATGATGGTGTAAAACCGATTAGCATTTACAGAAGACTTCAAACGCAGTACGGTGATGAGACTCTTAGCTCCAGTAAAATATTTTGAATGGTGAAAACGTTCTAAAGCAAGCTGTACGTCCATGAATGACAATCCCAGACGAGGTGGCTTGGAGCCCACTGCAGTTGTTCCTGTGAACATTCAGCGAGTGGAAATCGATGGATAACGTGTTGCCAACTTGTGGAAGAGGTGCAGCTGTCTGTGGGAACTGTACACACAATCACCACTTGCACATTACAGGAACTCGGCTGGAAGTTATTGCCACATTCTCCTTACAGTCTTCATTTCACTTGACCAAGCCATCTCCACATGCTGGGGCCATTAAAGAGGTTCCTGGGAGGCCGGCGTTTCAGATGTAAAGCAGGCAGTCTGATCATGGCTCTGGCAAGTCTACGTTAACGGTATTCACGCACTAGTGAAATGCTGGGATAAGTGCATAAGTGTAGCATCTGTTGAATTTTTAGATGAAGTAATTATTTTTGCAAAGACGATTTTTTACGATATAAGGGGGATTTTCATTCCAGTTCCAAATTAGCACATCTTCTCCGCTCGTGGGCCGATTGTGAGGAAACAAAGTCTATATTACCTCAAACTCGGCCAAATATACTGTATCTTTGAAACCCCGTTAAAATTTGTTCAGTAGTTTTTACATGATGCATGCACAAACAAACAGACAAACAGACAATCTCATCCCACTTTACAGTTTTATTATATAGTTTTTGCTCTCATAACTGTGTTCTGTTATTATTCGCAATCAAAAGTTTCCGTTTGACATGAACACTCCTCGTGCAAGTAAACTGAGATTTAGGAATTCAACAGTAACTAATTCTTTTTTATAAATAACAGTGAACAAAATGTTTTATTGTATGGCATTCTTAAATAAATTTCAATTTAAAGTTTTCCAAAAAAAATTCACTAATACCCTGAAAATCTAAATTGTATTATGACTTAAGTCATCAGAATCATCCGTACTGTATATGATCCAAATATAATCTCAAGTCAATTCAATGGTGAATTTATATGGCACATTTTATAACACACCGTTAAGAAAGTGATTTACTGTACAACAAGAAGTACCAGTAAAAAACAATAATAAAAATGATACAACAATAAAGTACCGTTTACAAGCGAGCACCAATCTAAAAATATGAAAGAAACCAGCTAATACTTACTATAATACTTACTCTGATTATAAGCCAAAGAGAAGAAATGAGTTTTGTTACTAATTTACAAGTAGACAGATTTGATGCCAATGTTATATTAAATGGCAAACTATTACAGTACACAACCATCAGCCACAGCAGAAGCTAGATCATCTCTCTTCTTATATTTAGTCCTTGGTACTGTACATTTCAAAGAAACTGATCTGGGATCTAATGAGCTGCCATTTTGCTTTAATGACCTGTTGTGTAACCTAAATTGGAAAGCTCTGCTACCATGCACTTTCCAAGTTTTATTACCTTGATTTCATTTATTAAAGCGCCTTTATTGTCTTCATGCTAAATCCATATGTACTGGGAGAAGATCAGAACAGTCAAAAAGTTTGATTCATTAGAAATGAACTGTTGAATGAAAAATAACGTGCAATGCAAAAATCAACGGAAAAGACAAACTGGTACAGTATATTTCCTGAAATACAGTATGTGGGATTTTCTGACACCATCTTAATCTTATTTTTAATTCACAATGCCAGTCCAGTGCCTAAAGCAAACCTTTTCTTGTTGTTTGTTTGATTCCATTTTTGGAACGTCCTTATGCCTGGTGTAAACTGGAAAGGGTCTGGGTCCAGTATCTCTAACTAGTAAGCACCTGGGAAAAACAACCAAAAAAAAAACAAAAAAACATAAAGACAAATGTGTGCTTAATAATTTAGAAACACCTTGTAAGCTGGAAATAATGTTTGAGCAATTTTCACAATTTCTCAGCAATAAAGTACATTTTGTGGTTTTTTGATTCTTCCTGTTCTTAATCTAAACGTAGCCCTCCCAGCACAAAGTCTCAGCCGAATAAAATCCTTTGGAACATTTCTTTCATTCAGAAAGACCCGGGGTGAGCTGGTAATAATCACGGGTGACTGGATTCTCACCTTTTTCAGCAAGTTAGGTCTCAACAAAAATCTTCAAGAAAATGGGAGTAGGAGGGAGTGGGTGGCTTTTTTTTAATAGACAGATGTGAGCGTCTCTCAGAGGCGAGTTTGGAGAGACGGGGTCGGGGCTAACTGCTCTCTGCCCTCCTGCAAAAATTTCTCCTCAGAACTCAGACTCCAGAACCAGACGGATGATGACCTTCTCGTCGTTTTTCGTGGAAGGGTAGAGACGTAGTCTGCAGCTGTAAAGATAATCTCTTTCAGAACTTTCCGGCGCGACTGAACTTTTCACATGGGATCACATGAGAGATGTTCAGAGAAACGCCACTGGAGAATGGTTAACATTTGAACCGCTGTTGAAACAAATTACTGTACGTTTACTAAATGGACTGAGGCTTAAAATTTTTTTTTAAAATAAAAATGGCTTCCATTTCGCGATGTTTTGATATGCTTAAAAAAAAAAAAAAAAGTGTCTGGAGATGTTCATGATGTTAGGTGTATGTTGGATGGTTAACCCAAACTTGAACTTAACTTTAACTTTAACCTGACTTTACCCCAAAGCATAACTCCTCCCATGACCCTAGAACTACAACTTAACCATGAACTGCCACTAGCGATAAACATAAGCCTAACCAGAAGCCTAACCTTAACCTCAGTAGCCTCAAATACATGCACACTCTCACAAACACATTCGCATGTGCACACATGCAAAGCATCGTCACATTCAAATTCAAATCTTTTAAGGAATTCTTCGCATTTATAATGATTTTGTTTGTCTGTGTTTAGCTGCTGGACTTATGGAATAAGCATGGACAAACTAAATATGTAAATACAAAAATGCATGGGTAAATTAAGGGTTAATTTTCAGCAACTACTATATATAAAGGCTTACAAATGCACATGAAAGCACATACTGTAAGAACTAAGGCCTAGCATCACACCAGACATTCTTTTCTTGCTCTTAACAAATTCTTTGTTTCAAAACTTGAGGGGGAATAATCTTTCTTGAAATGTATTGGGTACACAGATAATGGAAAAATGAAAAGCTTCGTAGTCACTGAGCAAAGACGGTGCTTTCAAGTGCAGCAGAGCGTAGAATAAATGTATTCATTTCACAGTCATGCAGTCCAGTACAGGGTAACCCCTGGGCTTCGGTGTTTTAGGGAAGCATCTCATCCAAATTGAGGAAGAAGAGGTGGCAAAGGAAAGGGCTTTGATTCTAATGCAAGCTGAAACCTCCGCTAATGCTGCTGCTCCAAATGGGAAAAATTGACCTTACCAGGAGAGGTGACACACGCCTGCACTCAGAGCTGCTCGAGACGGGGCTAAAGTGGAATGTTCCGTTCCGAGCCCTGAAGCCTAAGGAATATTTCATGAGTAATTTAATACCTGGAACATAACAGGTTCCCCTCTCAGGAGATGAGGAGCAGAAGCAAACAGTGTATATGAGAGGGGTTAGGTAGGAAGTGTGTGTGTGTGTGTGTGAGTGTGTGTGTGTAGGGCTGGGGTTAAGGTAGAAAAAAAAGAAATATAGCTGCGTTTGAAATTGTACTAGTGCTGTTGAACCTGTAATTCTGCAGCTGCCCAGCCGGGCCATTTTACATCACTGGCCAAACTCAATCTGTTTTCAGAACCTAATGTGAACTAGACAGCAATGGAAAAAAAAGGATCAATGATGCAATGACTCATCAGGATAATGAATGAACTCTGTCTTTAAGGTTTGCCCTTCGCAGTAGATATCCCATTGACTCAGGCCATATTGTTTGATGTACAGCCATTTTAATATACATGTACACATACACAGGCTCTCCGATATGCTATGGGAGGGATTTTGCAAACATCATTTGAGTCGTCTTGACTGGAAAGGTCAGGTTAAATCAATACAAAGATCTTTTGACTGATTCATGATTAAACATTCTGCTGGGAGTGACCTCTTCAGGAATGGCAAACCCTCCATCCACAAGACACAAAGGCTTACTGCTGACTGTATAAATGATTTAAATCATATTCTACTGTATGGTGTGCATTGTTGCCAGATCTTAACCCAACTATACACTTATTGGAAAAAATGTGTTAGACAGCATCCTCCGTCAGAACCACCGTCATCAAACCAACATTTGAAGAAATATCTTGTACAAAAATGGCATCCATGCTCCCTGTATTGCTCCAGAGATTGAAACAAAACAAGGTTAGCTGAAAATAATCTGGTGGTTTGTGGTCGTCAACCACATAACTAGAGCATTTTGTATTAAATTTTATTTTATTTTTTCATTTTCATCTGTCTGTATATTATTTGTATATAATATTATTATACTGACTCAATACACAAGAGTCTGTAGTCCTGTGGTCCTGGAAAGCTGGAAGCAACATACACCGATGAGTTATAAGAAGCGAATCTTAAAATATTATGCCCAGTAGTTTGTAGGTTCCCCATGTGCCACCAAAACAGCTTGGACCTCTGAAGGCGTGCTGTGGTACAGTAGTTGTACTGTAAATCAGATGTTTTCATCCAACACATTCCATGAATGCTTGATTGGATTGAGAACTGGGGAATGTGGAGGCCCAATCAACGACCTTGAACTTTTTCCCTGTTAAGCCCCATACACAGAGATGCACTGAGTGTTCTGATACCTTTCTATCCCAACCAGTATAAACTTTCTTCTTTTTTAATTTTTTTATTTGTGCAATATTACCTTTTCTGTGGGATCAGGCCAGACAAGTATAAATGAGCCTTGGGTGCCCATGGTCCTGTCACCAGTTTACTGGTATATAATTGATGATTATAAATTGTCGGTTCCTTAATAAGCCATTAAATATTTTTTGAATGGTCTAACAAGCTTGAATAAAGACTTTATTATTTGCAGATGATTTTAATCAAGTACGTCTTTAAAACATAGACACAACTAAGCAACCTAAGCTAACCAGGTACTGCTTAATTCCTAAAGGTAATGTCATTTTGCAAGACATACAACATTTGTATACAAAGTTTGCAAAATGTTTCTTTCAGCAGTGTTAATGAAATAACCAAGAAAGAAACAAAGAACATCTTGTTTTGTGGAATTTTTCTATGTTAGATTCTGTCTTCAGTGCAAAACAAATCCACATGTGTTTGACTGACTGTGAATGTGCGCAGACATCAAAGCATCAAAGTTTTTTTTCTTTCTCTTACTCTCTCTGGCTCTTTTTGAGTAGCTTTCATCAAGTTCCAGTGATATACATTTAATGAATTTTTTTCCAGGAATTTAGTGTCTGCATTTTTTTTTACGCTGCTTTTAAATGTCAATTTTTTAAACAATCAACAAATACTTTGTACTTAATGTTTAAAGTATCAACAAACACAGTACAATTAGAAATAAAGAATGTCATTCAACAGGTAATTAAGAAAACACAACAGAGCATGCTATTACCTTTTTAAAGCTTTATATTATTCTTTTTTTTTTGTGCAAATTTTTAAATGACTTTCTTTTGACAACCATTATAATGTTACATTTATTTATACTGTAAATATCACACCACACTTTGAACACTTTCATTACATTTAAAAGAAAACAAGACAAGGCAGTTCGTTTTAATCCTTATGTTTTAGAAGCTAACAGACATCCTTCATATTTTTTCTCCTCTTTGAAGTAAAGCAAACAAATTAACAAAAAGAAATGCAGCCCGTCATGTTGGAGAAAAATCAGAAAGTCTGTTATGATCCAACTACGTACTGCTCTTTACAAAGTGCTGACACTTTATCGGTAGGCTTTAGTAAATTTGTGATATATTATATGCCATATAGTGAACATATATAGCTAAAATTATTTGAGTGTATAAGCTTAAAATTTTATTACTTCCTTCCATCGGGCAGCTTTGGCTAGAAATGTTAAAAAGCATATTAAAATCCTCCAGGTTTCTATTTGTGTTACATGGGCCAAATATGCTCATACTGTACCGTAAGTTAACTTTATGACTCAGTTTAAATTTTATTTACACTTTTGTCTGTGGCATCTTATTCTTTATCATTTTTATTTATTTATTTTTTTTACACTTTTTTTTTTTTTTTAGAATTTCCATCACTTTGCATTTTTCTACTTTTTCTTCTATGTTGTTTTCCATTTCTTTTTTATCTAAAGCATTTTAGTATATTCAATTAAATAAAACTATGTAGAAATTCCACAAGGGCATCATTTCACAAAGCTTTGCCAGCAGTTGTGACAAATCTAATCTATTATTTAAGTTTTCAATTGATTCTGCTTTCTGCGCATCCCTTGAGGCAGTTGTATGGGTCAATTGATAAGTGGTTAGGGATTGCCTGGGTCATAGTTCTCTGCCTGCTTCGCATTGTTCTCCTCCTCACACAGCCGTAGGAAGCAGCAAATCTGCTCGATCATCAGCATGTCACCTAGACGGTTTGTTCCTGGCATATGGGGGTATTTTTAGCTCTCTTCGCTGAAGATGCACTGAATCTGCTGACAGATAAATCGATGGATGTCAGTGTTCTTGTCACACCCCGAGCAGTTTGGGAGTCTAGCAACAGGAAATGGTTGACAGACAGCCAAAGAGGTGTCACATTAAAACGTGGAGGATGTCAGCTTTGGGAAAGAGCAAAGGTCATAGGTAGTGCGAATACCACTGACATACGACATACAGTTTAAAATTGACTACTTACTACTACTATACATTTTCAGAAAACAGACAAAAAAAAAAAAGATTTACTATTATTAATCTTTCGGTTTTCAAATTATTTTTCCATACAGGATAAAATAATTGGCAGAATTTTCCTTCAGCAAACCTAAACCGTTTGTGTTCTATACAGCTACACTTCTGTTAAACCCATTTTTGCTCTCGACTTAAACTTTAGTTGCGCATGTTAAAAGAGGAGCGTGCACATAATGCCTTTATTAAAGAACCGTAAGTATGTGGGCCAAAGTCAACCACACAAGATGTGTTTTGATTCAAACTCACTTAGAGTTAGATTGCTCTGTCAAGGAAAAAAAAAAAAAAAAAACCTCCTTCAGTCTTTCCCAATACTATTTTAGTGTGTTAATTCAAAAATAATTTCCCATTGTCTTTTGCCTACGAATACCAGAGTTATCGTCAATCCAGATTTTGTCATTTTGTATTTTTTTTTTTTCAAGAAAAGGAGGTACTGTATAGAAAAGGCCAAAAAGGACAATGTCATTATATTCATACACAACATGTAGACCCGTCCAAGGAATGATGTGTGGGGTCACTTACTCTGACCATGTATATTTACTGCATATGGAAGCAAAAACCCTCAACCTTTGCTTGCATAACTATCTGAATATGAAAATATGAAACTAGTCTTTCAAATCTATCTATCTTATCCAGAGCGACTTACAAAAAGTGCTTTGAAGTTTCCATCATTGGATAGATACTAGGTTACTAACTAAGTGCCATCAATCAAACATAGTTGGAAAAAAACATGATACGTCTTGAGTCGTCATTTAAAGGTTGTCAAGAACTCTGCTGTACGGACATCTAGAGGAAGTTCATTCCACCACCTAGGTGCCAGAACAGAAGAGAGTCTGGATGTCTTCCTCGATCCCTGAGAGATGGTGGGACCAGGCGAGCAGTGCTGGAGGATCAGGGGGAACGTGGTGTGGTGCGTGGTGTGATTAGAGCTGAGAGGTAAGTGGGGACTGGGCCATTTTTAGCTTTGTAGGCAAGCATCAGGGATTTGAATTTGATGCGGACAGATACCACGTCCTCATGCAAGACACCACAGCACACCTTCAAGGGTTTTGTGGAGCCATGCCTCTGCCCCGAGAGGGTCAAAGTTGTTTTGATGGCACACATGGAACCTTAATATTTTTCATATTATGAGTCATAGGCAGCCTTATATACAAATTTTGTCTTAGATATTTCTAAAGTCTCATATTTCTTAGACTTTTGCATTGTTGGGACATAGTTTTTAACCAATTTCCGACCATTGTTCAGAGAGATTCAAACTGAATGATGCTAGAGCTGAGAGGGTTTATTTATATAGTATATAAGAGGGGGAATAAGTGAACCTGAGTCAACTAATAGCACTGGATAATGGCCTTAACAGCTCTTCATTTCCTGCTGTGTATGAATGTATCTTGGGTTCGCTATTGGCATGGTCTCCTTTCTTCTCCTTCATCCTCCCACGGACTTTGCATTGGTCTGAATCAGCCCTCTGAAACGGGGGTTAGCGAGTGGTGGAAAGTGACCTTGTGAACTCTGGCATAATAGTCAGCGCCTGTCAATTTTCCTCCACTGCCCTCCAGTGTTGATGTCTGTTTAATCTAGGTCAAAAGTGCAAGCAGCAGCGGCTTGCAAGTCCCCAGTGCATCACTGAGTTCGGCTTACTGTAGAATCAGTGTCTTGACTAGCGTAATTAACAAGCACAGCTGATTGTTATAGAGAGAGGAATAAAAACAAATTCTGCCATCCAATACCAAGACTGTACATCGATTTTTGCTTAAATAATCCAGTTTTGCAAGCACAAATTGGCATTTATCTTTAATAAAAATAATATTTCAAATATGTCAAATTTACCATCAATCACCTAACAACTCTATCACAATATATATATATAAACGCATTGACAAGTGTCCGTCCTCCAACAACCCTGCTCTATGTGGAATTCATGGATTTGCATAACTTGTATAGAGTATGAACAAATGAAGCACATACTGTACAGTATAGAACTGAAACCATATTAATATTCTGTCAGCTAAAAGATACTACAGTAGATAACACAACATGCTGCTATACACATGGAGTAGATTCCCGTTTGATTTGTAATGTTGCTGGAGGAAGTCTGTACGTACTGCAACATGATTCATTCAAACAGGATAAATGATCACTTTAGACAATTTAGGTACAAATTTCACTTGTTAGGAGGCCAAGGCCTTACACGTCCAACACATTCAATTTATTTATCCATCACGCCAAACGACTTAAATCAAACTAAGCAGTTGAGGTTTACAGATCTTGCTCAATGGTGTATCAGTGACAGTTTGGTGGTGAAAGTTCTTGTTACTATGATCGGTAACTCAGAGCGCTAATTGCTGAGCCACAACTCCTACAGTATAGCTGTGACAGGATATTAGCAAGCTTACTGCCAAGGCATGTAGATCACACTAGCAAAAGCTTGACAATCTTCAGCATGAACATGCTGCAGGGGCTCATAACGGAAAGTCTTAAGGGTGTGATCCCATGCTGGGTTCTTTGGGTAGCGTCATGGCTAAAGCAACTGCGCCAATTTTAAGACAGATATAAAAAGTGTAGGAATGCCCCAGTAAGAAACCATCCATGCTGATGAGACTTCCTGCAACGGTTGCGACATGGACGTTCAATATAGACCAACAGTCCCTGTAGGGAGGTTAGTTCTCTGAAATGAGCACAGCATTGGAGCCAGATGACTAAGTGCGCATCATTCGTGGATCAGTGGAAGCAAAGAGACCTCTCAACTGCATTAACTGCATCAGCCACAGGCGTGCATGTCAGGGGATTGGGGTGACTACAGAACTGAGCTAAAACATATGGGTGGCTATAACCTGGCTCTTGAACATATGTTTTATCAAAACTTCGCTACCTTAGCAAGTTCAGTGGTAAAGAGCATTATAAGGCAGAGATGCCATACCACATCAAGTGCCTCGTCCCCACATCCAGCTTGTCACCACATACAGTATCAGTTGTGAAAATGAAAGGTTGTGAAAGGAGATGTCTGGAGCCCATCACCAGCTTTAGAGGACAGGGTATCCGTATTTCAGACCATAGTCACAAGCTGTTATTTTAATGTCATTAAGGTACAATTGAGATCCAGGAGATGAAAAGAGGGGGGAAAAAAAGCTTCCTGGATAGTTTTGATGTGGTCGTAAAAGAGAATGAATGTCAAATCCCCTACAGCATCTTCTGCAACAGACTCTTTAAGCTCTGTTGTACTGTAACAAGGAACGGTATGGAAGGTTTTTACTGTATATTTGCATTTTTCCCCCCAACCTGAATCAATTGTGCATTAAATCCTATACCTTGAATACGCTCGTCAGACATCTGGTTTGCTTTACTGCATTTGCTAAGTTAAAATTAAATTCAGCCATTCTTCGTCACATATACATTACTGCAAAGTGCAAGTCTTCATTCTTCTCATATCCCAGCTTTTTGTTGGGTCAGAATCCAGGGGCAGCCACTGGCTCAGGACCCAACAGCGACTCGAACCTCCGTCCGATCAGTAACTCTGAGCCTTAACACACTGAGCCACCACTGCCCCCTAGTTTGTGTCATTCTGCTCACTGCATTGCTGTTATCTCACTTTATAACCACTGATTGGGGATGCTCTCCTGATTGTATCTGCTTAGCTGCAAATCTGTCGTGTCAACTTACATTTACTGAGATATATTAAACATTTCACTTCAGATTAACACTTACATAATCATACAGTATATATTTAATGTGCATACTGTACGTAGTTGAACCAACCACCGTCAGAAAACATAAACGGTGAAGAAATATGACACTTAAGATACTTGAGACTTTCTTTCAGCTGTCTGCTTTACCTCTTTTCTGCCAGTTGAAATTTGATTAGCATTTTAGACAATGAGGTTACAGCAGCAAGACTGACCTAAAACCAGGCACTTGGCTCGAACATCAACCTCGCTTTAATTTTGTGCTAAAAACCCAAACAGTGGGTTAACATAATATACCCAAAGAGCTCAACTTAATGCCTGGATTATGGAAATAAAGCAGTATTTTTAGAGCGTACTGTACAGAAAGGGGAGAGGCATTCTACGGAGAAGCTCTGTTTCGCTAATTTTAAACAAATACCTTAAACCAAGAACGTTGTAAGTACCTTCATTTAACATATACGACTACTGTACTTAAGCTAAATTTCTCTTTTTCCGTTATGTTTTTTGGAAGGTTACAGCTGATCGGATGAAAAGTGACAGTCCTAGTTGTAATTGGATTGCTTAAACAGGCTCCACAGTTTGAAAACATTATGCGAAGGTTTATTTTTAGTCTATGTATGGTTGAATTTTTCATGTTAGAAGTAATGGATTGTAACTGTGCATACAGTAAAGCTGGATGTGTTAGCTATTTACTTAAATGCTCATTTACTTGATGGGATTCAGTGTACAGTATTTCAGCTGGTGTGCAGACTTCATTTAAACATCCTGCTATGCTACAGTAGATTCAATAACCCATTTTGGAAATGGCCCTAATGTTTGCTGATGGAAAGCAGAGTCTTTCTTTTTGTCTGCCCATTGAAGTCGAGGCAGGAGGTAATTCGATAACGATAATATGCCATATATTCCCATAAGTAGTTATACAACTGTACTGTAGATTTTTCATTGTTTTGATTCCATAATCAAGCACATTTGATTTGAAACGAAATGAAACAACGACTATGTGTTTGAAGTGCTTATTGTCAACTTTAATTTGTGAAAGAGCGGTATAGTAAAGGCGGCACGGTGGCTTAGTGGTTTGCACCGAGGAGTTTGCATTTTCTCCTCATGCTTGGTGGGTTTCCTCTGGGTACTCCAGGTTTCCTCCCACAGTCTAAAATCCTGCAGATTAGGCTAATTGTCCTTCCCATAATGCCCGTAGTGTGTGGGTGTGTCCTGCGATGGATTGGCACCCTGTCCGGGGTATACCTCGCCATGTGCTCCAAGTCTTCTACAGGATTAAGCGGTATAGACAATGAGTGACTGTATAGGAAACGTGCATTTTTTAAAAATATGCTCCCTGAATTCCAAATGATGCAAACAAAGTCTGTTGACTATTTACATACACTATAAGATCATACGTTTTTGGACACCTGACTATCACACCCATACTGTATGTGGGCTTTCCCCCAAGCTTTTCCCACAAAGTAATGTATACAGTAGGATGTTTTTGTATAATGTAGCATTAAGATTGAAGATACCCTCCACTGGAACCATGACAGTATTCCACCTTAAAAAAGGTTCATGAACAGAACGCAAATTAAAGTAAAAGAACTGTGGCATGTACACAGCCCTGACCTCAACCCCACTGAACACCGTTGAGATGACTTGTAACACCGACTGCATGCCAGGCCTCCTTGCTCGATATCAGTGCCTGACACACTAATGATTTTGTGGTTGAATGGGCAAATCCCCAACAGCCACCGTCCAAAATCTAGTGGAAAAGCTTCCTAGAAGACTGGAGGTTATTACAGCAGCAATGGGAGACTAAATCCTCTGTTTACAAACTTCTGGACATAAAGTTTATGTCTTGGCCAGCTGTTGATAATTCATTACTAATATGTATTGGACAGGGACCAAAATTCAGGATGACTCAGGATCGGAAAACAAATATTTATGTCTGTACATAATTCTAAAAGATCTGAATCCATCAGTGAGGTAAAACATTAGAAATAAATAAGCTATTTAACACTGTTGAGCTATCAACTAGGCAAAGCAAGGTAACTAATGTCCAAATACCATGTAGAGAAATGAATATATCACCATGACTAGATCACAAGATATAGAAATCTATACGAACGCTCAAAGGTTCAAGCACGAGCACACTCTGGGTTTAAGCTCAGAAGATTGGTGGTTCAAACCCAAGCTCTACTTAACTGTATTGATGGCCTTTGAATAAGGCCCTTTAACCTTTTCTGATCCATGGGTGCCAAATCATGAAATATGGAATATGTGAAGAAAGCTTTTCACTCTGCAGTAATGTATATGTGACAAATAATGGCTTAACTAACATCATGTTCGCGCTCCTGAATGATCCTGAATGGATGAAGATTAAAAATAGATTAATTAAAAAATAGCTAATAAAATAGATGAATTAAAAAGTATGATTTTTTTTTAAATGTACCATTACCATATATATATTGTTAACTGGTGACATCCTATGGATGTTTGAAATGTTGAACTCCTAAATTGTACTTCACATTTCGGCTGGACATTAATCTACAGTATTTTCATGACCATAATGAACCATTACTATTTAAACATTGTTAGAGTTTTGCGAGGGGAAAAGTTTGACACGGTCCTATCCATCTCCTGGTAATTTGGAAAATTGTGAAGGTTGGAATTTCTGTAACTGAAAACAACAAGGTCTTTAAGTCAAAACATGCCAGAACAGAAAACGTTATTATTAATTGTTCTGTACTGTATTGGTGTAAGATATGATTTCTGAAAATCCAAATCTGACAGTACTTAATAAGAGAGCAATGGTGCCATTAACAGCAAAACACACAAAGACGTGATGAAGCACAGATGGAAATCTCACTTTTTTTGCATTTAATAAATCAAATGTCAGTCGCCAGCGCTCATATTCACAGAGCTGTGCTTTATCAGAAAGATTTAATAGCAGTTCTCTGACCTGGATTGGGGTGTGCTGGTTTGCTTCATGGACTCCTATGAAATAGACTTGTTTACAGATGTCCCTTACTTGGCTGTGGGTTGAAAATAGGTCATAGGTCACTGCAAACCAATGAATAAGCAACGCAGGCAGTGTGTGAGAGCTGCACACAACAACAAAAGTGGCCCAATCTGTTTACCCCAAACGAGAAAAGAGAGAGGCGAAGGACCTTTTCATGTTAGCTCATTATTATAGAGTATGTGGCAACACTTTAAATACAGCAGGCTATACACGACGGCATACTGGAGCGAGGGCTCGGCTGGTACATTGTGTGTTGTGGGGCCTATTTGTATGACGAGCGGGTTCGTTTGTATGATGCCACTTGTTTATGCACCACTGCTTTTAAATGGAATTCTATTCAAATGGTTCCGAATGTTTAGGCATTTAGAAATTTCCCATGCAGCAGAGGACTGAAATCACATCAAACCAAAAATATGGCAAATTGGCAGTCAGGGCACTGTTCCCCCCCCCCCCCCCCACCCAAGGGTCTGCCTCGATTTCCAATATTTTATCTTGAGGTGGAAAAAAAAAAATGGTATTCATGACATTAGCAATGACGGCTGATACTTAGGACATAAAAACCAAATAATATGTTTGGAAGATGACTGTAAGATAAACACAAGCAGGCAGCTCTGTTTTCTTTCAACAGGACCGTAAGGGGAAAATGCCAGGCATGTGTTTTGTTGAGGGAAGCAGTAACATGGGGGCAGGAAACCATATGGGCTTCATTTGTGGAGGATTGAAACTGTCTGTTTTAAAAAATCAGCTTAAGGCATCATCAAAGCACAGTTCAGCTGAGGTTGTACAACTGGCTGCATTGTTCATATATTTAGATAAATACAGAGTGACAAGCAGGGTCTGTGCTACTCTTCTAACTGGACTAAGCAGCTCAGTACATAAATAAGAGGCTCTTTTGAAATGTTTCAGAAGTCTTCTAGGGCCCTCTAGTGGTGATTTTCCAGACATGTTTGTTTTTAAATCATTCATTCATTCATTAAAGAAAAGCCACAACTTTATCCTAATCAGGCTTGCAAATGATTTTAAACATATCACATTAATAAGAAAAAAAAATTAGATTTTTTTAAAACAATGACATCAATAAAACAAATTAATTAAACCAAGATATGCAAGAGTGTACATATAATAAAATGAGTTCACATGATGGAATAAAATAAAAATACAATAAACAAGTGGATTTTATTGACTCAATAATTTTCTCAGCCTAAAAAAGACGCATGGTTACATTCAATAATGTCCTTTTTCTGGAAGTAAGAAGAAAGATCTTCCATAAAAGCCTGTGGCCTGGTATTTTTTAAAGCGGTTGTGTACTCAAGTACCTAATTATATCAGCGGGGAGTCTGCTTTTTAATCCTTTTCTTTTTTTGCTTCAAATGAACAATTCCTGTTTTCATTTTGGCTTGAGATAAATAAGGTTTGTTTTTTTTAAACTATTTTTTCCTTGGAACATTATTCTTTGAAAACAAACTTGAGCCAGGCCAAAATCACTTAAAATAAATGAATACCAACACATCGTAATTATGATTAAAAAGGAACCAGGACTGCTTTAGGTACACATTGCCAGCAAAATGTAGCAAGCCCTTGAAACCGCATAAAACCATATGAGTAGTACATGAAATTGGAATGTCAACATACTGTAGGCTATTTATTGATATATATTTATTTATTTATTTATTTATGTGGTCTGCAGATTAATAACATTTCTGGAAATCATTGCTAAGAGTCTTTTGGGCGTAACCTTTGCTTGTAGATACACAAAAAGTCAAAGAACAGAAGAAACTTCGCACTCATCAAGCTATCATGGTAAACTTGACATCTACTGTAGGTCCTAGTAAACATTGCAAAGGGATAATTGGAAGGGGGTGCTTACAAAAATTGATTCAGACACCCACAAATCCCCATTCCATGGTGAAAGTCCGTGGAGCTGAGTGTTTCTCAAAGCTTTGAAATGTTTCTGTCATCAATCCAGAAATAATGACATTTTGAGTTTAACTTAAACCAGAACCATTTGGCCTACTTTCTGAAATACACCCATTTTTAATTTCTAGATTTAATGTAAGCAATAGAGCAGTGAATCCATAAAAAAAAAAAATGCAACATATATGGGGCAGAGCAAAAATTGCACAGAGTATACCAGTCGTCTCCTTAAGTCTTATAGTGCAATGCGTGATAAAGGGTCGCTGCTGCCCACAACTCCTGGACTGGAAAGTTCACTGGGCCATTCTGTGCTGTTTCTGTTTAAAAGGTCCAGATGTCAGCAGCTGTGTTTGAAAAAGAATCTCTATGCCAAAAATGCAGGTCAGCCAAAGAGCAAAGCTGAAACTGCTCCTCTGAAAGAATGAAAATAAAAACAAACAAACAAACAAATAAATATAATTATGACTGATGCATTCGAAAATACTGTAAGTTTTGCAAATGCATATGGAGGCCCCTGAAATACATATACAGTCACCTCATAAACTTGCAGGGCCAATTCTTTTATTTTTGCTTTAAAAATATAAAAAATGTTACATTTTTTGCATATTAAAAATGACAAAACAATAGCATTAACAAGATTAAATTAGTACAATTAGTAATTACTATTAGCTTTCATTATCTGATATTTACAGTACGTATAGATGTTCATGTGTTCTGTATCTTAAACCAACATAAAGACCAGAGAGATGTGTACAGGAATAACAGACATTGTATAGCTGAAAAACGAGGAAACATCTACTGTATATGAGCCATTGCACAAGCATTGGGCATAGACCAGACAACAATTTGCAAAGTCCTGAAAAAGAACTGGCAAACAGACATCAAACAGATTCAGCAAGGAATTCAACAGCAGTTGATGACATAAACTTTGTGATGAATAAATCCCCCAAAACAACAGTCAGTAACATTAGCAACAACTTCCAAAAGACCATGGTGAAATTATCATAATCAACTGTTCGAAAAAATACAGAGGTATAAAAGGCATATCACAAGATGCAAACCATTTATCTGCAGTAATATTCGGGAGGCCGGCTGGAATTTAGAAACACACACTAAGATGAGCAACAAATGCTCTGGAACCAAGAGTAACCTCTACCAAACTGATAAATAACAGAAAAGATCTGATCATGATCCAAAGCACATGAGCTCATTTGTCAAACACGTTGAAGGCAGTCTCACAGCTTTTGCTTGCATGCCTCTGGAACAGGCACACTAGCCTTTATCAATTATGTAGCTCATGATGGTAGCAGCAGAATGAATTCCACAGCCAAATAATTATTCTCTCTGAGAAATTTACAGAGAATACATCCAGTTTAGCTGGGAAGAATGCCACCATGCAAAACAAGAAATGCCTTTATCAGAGGAAACATGTGTAAATGTGAGTGGTCAAGATATTGTATTCACTAGACATCTCTAGACATCTGCATGTGGGACAATTTTATTTAACAGCCTTTAACTATTAGCATTTTTATGTCACTGACATTTAAGTCAAGTCAAGTAGGCTTTTATGGTCATTCCAACCATATACAGTTAGTACACAGTAAAACGAAACAACGTTCCTCCAGGACCAGGGTGCTACATACATGCAACAACATAAATTTACAACATACATTTTACATTTTTAAGTTACTCTAAAAGACGAACTATCAAATATCTATACAAAAATACACAATAGACAAAGTGCACGTGCAAATGTGCAAAAAAAGAGGTACAAGACAGACACAACAATGTAAGACATGACAGTACTTTTTTGATGAAGGATGACTTGAGGTAGTGGGAAGAGCAGCCGTAAACAGTTTACATTTTGACAAGAATATTGTGTGTGCAAATAGCAGTCAAATAAATATTGTGCAAAAAATTGCGAGGAGCAGCACAGGTAGGTAGGTATGAGCAGATTGAGATGGATGTACATCAGTGTGATTGTGCATGTGTGTTTATCAATTCAGTCCAGATGTTATTCAGTTCGTCTGAGTGACACATTCTATGTTTTTTTTTTTTTTTTTTAATAATTCAAGGCTTCACTTAAGGCTTTTTCCACTCTTCTTCATTTTACTGTTTTGGGCAAAAATGCCTTGTTGACTCCAGAGTCTCGAAGAGCGTGGCTAGAATGGTTTAAACTGATAGAAAGTAACGCAAGGTACATGCCAATGAACAGCTCTGAATCCACAGCATTGAAGCAGATGGGTTACAGCAACAAAAGTCCACACCGGTTGCTACTCCTGTCAGCTAAGAACATTCACAACTGATGAACCTGTTGTTGTTGTTACTTAATTGCCTAATGCCATGTGTAATTTTATAGTTTTTGTATTGTTCTTGAATGTAGAAAATAAATCCAGACCTGTGTCCAAACTTTTGACTGGTACGTCATCTTTTTAAGACTTAGCCAAGACAAGCTAAGGTTTACTTACGTATGAAGGCTAGCTAGCTAATTATTCCTCAGCATTACCTTCTGTTAATGTTATAAACCTTATTTGACAGCAGAGAGTTTGAATTTAGATATAATCCACAGGAAAATATTCCACAGGAACACATCCAATTGACTCAAATGATGTCAATTAGCTTGTCAGAATTTTCTAAAGCTACGACATTATTTTGTGGAATTTTCCAAGCTGTGTAAAAGCACAGTTAAAAGGAAACTTTTGATCCACCGGAACTGTGATATAGTGAATGATTAGTGAAGTTAACTATCTGTATACAATTGTTGGAAAACAAAATATTTGTGTCATAAATAAACTAGATGTCCTAACTGACTTGCCAAATCAAAAACTGTACCTTTCCAAAGGTACAAACTGTGTTTCCAAAACAAAATGTCTCTGGTTTAACTTGATTGATAACCGTGAGAAAGAGAAGGCTAGACCTTGAATTCTTTGCCACATCCCTAAACCTTTACTTAAAATAATGTGTGGAGTGTGCAGGGTGTATTATCCACTGAAAGAAGTCAGTGCCATCAGGGAATACCATTGCTATGATGTGCTTATAACCTGGCAACTGAAGAGACTGTGCAAGTGATTTCATCCTACAATCCTACCACCTAACCATTGGATCCAAGCCCTTCCACAATGCACAATTCTTACTCACAAGAACTCTGCCATTTCATCACAGCCATAATCAATCTGGTGATGGACTTGCTAAAGTCAAAAGAGCATGTGTTCTGGACACAGCATCTTTGCTTTCGAAAATCCTTAAATGCACTCTCTACAATCAACTGTTTCTTTGTCTTGCACAGCACACCCTTCAAGATTATAACCAGCCTGGATTCAAACAGAGACCACACTTTTAGTCATCAATGAGAATTGCCATCCTCCTAGACCAGCCAAACCCTCATCTTTCCTTATCCGCCTATACCTTTAATCAGTGTGTGACATTGGTCGACTTTCTTGTCCAACCATATAAGTCTTGGAATCTGTGGCAAAGCACGGCAGTGGTTTGCTTCCTGTTTTTAAGGTCAGTCATATGAGGTAACTTGGATGGGATCCACATCTGCTATAAAAAGACTCTCCACTGGTGTCCCACCAGGCGCATTACTTGATCCTTTTCTTTTCTCCCTCTCCGTATTCAATCTCTTGGTGAGGTCATGTCCTCACATGGATTTTCATACCACTGCTCTGAGGCTGACACTCAACTCATCTTCTTCCCTCCTTCAGACATTCAGACATTCATGTTTATGCTCAGATCTCAGCATGTCTGGTAGACATCTCATCTTGAATGGCAGTTCATCAACTGAAACCTAATCCCAGCAAAAAGGTCCATTCCGGGTGATTCATTCCCTGTCAGAATCTTATGATCTGCTAGGACAACTGTATGATCTCACCTCCAGTTACTAAAGGCAACTTAGGGGTAACCTTGGATAATCGACTGCCTTTTTCTGCTCAAATTGCTAACCTGACATGCTTGTGTTGATTTCTTCTCTACAACATCTGAAGGCACCCAGGCAGTTTTAAGTTGAGTATAGATTACTGCTCCTGGCAGATTTGAATGTAGTTGCACAACTTATTATTCAGGCATTCTCCCACACCACCCGATTGCTCCATTGGCTTCCTGTAGCTGTCCACATCAGTTTTAAAACACTGATGCTTCCCTATAAAGTTAAAACAAGGTTCAGGTCCAACCTACCTCGAAACATTTAACACAACCTGCAATACAACACGCTCCCACTGATCCTCAAGCACTGCTTGACTGGTCCCACCTTCTCCCGCCACAAGATTGTTCTGTTCTGGCACCTTGGTAGTGGAATGAACTTCATCTACAGTAGATGTCTAAATGATTTTTTACCCTGGATACTGTGACTCTTGATGCATCATAAAGACTTGCTGTCTTGGTCACAGATGCGCCAGCGGGACGCACACCAACAATTTGACCTCTTTTGAACTCTGATGTGTCACCCATAGTGTTGTGTGCATTGCAATATTTTAAGCAAAACTGCACTATTACTCTGCTAATTAAATCTTCATACTCCTTTACTGGTGGAATGTGCAATCAATGAAGATTGGCCACCATTATAAAAAACATTTTTTTAAAAACTGGTCAAATTTAGTGTTGGAGGTTTCATGGCTAAATTTGACCAGCCTGGTGGGCAATCTTCAATGTATTAAATGTTTTATCAGTATATCCTGTAAACGTTTAATTCAACAGTAAAGTTCAATGCTGAATGTCAGAAGCACACAAAAATAATGAAAACTCTAAAGAATAGGTGAGGGAAAAGAAAGATTTTCATAGTTGTTTTTTTTAATGTTTTTTTTTTAAAATAATTACTATTTCCAATTTTTATTATTCACTATTTCACTACTTTGCTTTTCACTACTCCAGCATTTTAATGTAGTTTGTAAAGGACTGATTCAGACACGTAATATCCATAAGGCAAAAATGTCACATCCATTAATTCAGTTTATACAAAATAATTTATTTAAAAAATATATGTACTCTTTTTGTGTTCATTCAAGTCTTGTTCATAGTACAAGTATAATGCTTTCTGCAGTTTTTCCATTTAATGTCACATCCATGTTCATTAAATGCTATATATTTTTCTGGATGTAAATGAGTATATGAATTGTCAGGATTTGTTTATTTTTAGTCAGTGAGATTTCAACAAATGTTATGCAAATGTATTTACTGAACTTGCCCATATTCTTTTTTTTTTAGTTCACAATCATGAGTCCAAATGTCACATCCATTTTCCTGGAACTGCCCTGGTACAGTATAATGCTACTGGTAATACTATTCTTCGTATAAAACATAGATTAAATCCCTAGTGGCTTGCTAATTTGAGGAAACAGTTTTGTACATTTTTTTTTCAAACATTTTCAAACCTAAGTCTATGGGAAAACCACCTCTTAATATTGTTTTTTTTCCCACTTATGTCCCTCTGTGAGAGGTTACAACTTGCATGAATGGTCAAAAACATACACACATGCACACACCAATACTGTAATTTTACGGCTACATAATGATTACAAAAACAGGCCCCTTCATTAGGTATTTGAATGGGAGAACACATCTAACTATTTATAAAAATGTATGTCCTTCCATTTGTTAGGAGTCATTTATTTATTTTTCTTTAACAGATCGAAGTGCATAATTTAGCCCTCTTGAGCAACAAATTACTATTCAGGCTGTGGAACTGATTTAGCTTGATTTTGGCGTAAGGAGAACTCATGAATTAGCCAGATAGCGCACACAAATTTAAGCTATTGCTAGTCGGTTTTTCTACACAAAACAGCACGAAGAGGTCAACTGTGGGTGTATTAATGTATTAATTCACATCCCCGCTAAACACTTGTTACACTTTTTTTTTAAAACTGAACATCAGTGATTAATGGTCTATGCTATGAACTTGTCAGAGATCCAGCTGATGAGAAATGCACATAATCAGTTAGACTCCAGAAATTCAAGTTTAAGGACGCAATACTATCTACTACTACTAATAATGAGCCTTAATTGCTCAAACGGCTAAAATTACTTGCATGGATTCACATACAACTTGAAAAACATCTACAGGAGAGCATTCTGAGGTCATCCCTAGTGTTTGAGTTGTGGTCATACATGGGGTGGTGCTAAGGTCAGAAGGGTCGTTTTGGGCATGGAACCAATATTGCCTGTTACAGTCTCATTGCAACTGGCCACTTGAGAGCAATAATCATGTTTGTGCACCGAAAAACAAGCATATCTGTACAGATTAAGTTATTCAAACTCTGCCTTTGGGATCATTTGCTTTATTGACTTCAGTTTTTCATAATTTGCAAATGAGTCCTAGAACTTCTGGCTTAACTTTGATATTGTAGCGTGTGAATCGTAATAATAATAATAATAATAATAATAATTAGCCCCATACATAAATCAGTTACACAGTGGTGATGGGTGTTTACTAAAATAGCTTTAATTTCTGACTGTTCATTTGGATTTGGACCAAACTTGAAACTTGTATTCAGTTTAACATTCTGAGCATGTTTGCAAAGGTTGACATGTTCAGTAGTCACATTGTACATACTGTATACTAAGGTCATACTAAGGACAGATAACTAAGATGTGTGAGGCTGATTAAGCTGAAAAGTGGCAAACTGTGAGGGGCTTTTTCTGAACTCATCACAAAAAAAAAATACAAAAACATGACCATGACTGGCCACAGTCCATCATTATAAAAGCGCAGATTGGTTAGCGCAGCAAAGTGATTGACGGTTACCTGGGGAACAGATCCCGCCAAGTGGTCTTTGGTCTGTGGATACTTCTGCCTCCTTTTTCAAGCCTCTCAAAAATTCCTTATTTATAAAACCTTTAAACCATACACAAATATAATTTATAGCATAACCTGTTATAACAATCATTCAAAAAGGCTGTGACCTCTTTCAGTTCATCCTCAGTCTCAGTCTTCTGGGTTGCTGTTTCCCACACTCTTTCTGCTGGCTGTGGCTCAATGTCTCTCTTTCACTACAGTCCTTATCAGCTTCACCTCATCTAATCTAACGCTTTCCACTCTGTCTAGGAACGAAGCACATTTTTCAATTTTGATTTATTCAACAATAAACCAACTCCAAGTCATTTTAGAAAATGTTTACACATTTTACAGATTGCAATGCACTGTTTATTATTGCTAAATAACTATATATATATATANTATATAAAAATTGCATGTGTTATTCTAATCTCTTGCGGTTTTTTTAACCCATGTGGCATCTCATGTGCCTTCATGCAGCTCCTTTTCATGATATTGCTGATTTGTGAATAAAATAAACTATAATATGCATAACAAAATAAAATAGTAAGTTCTAATAAATTTGTAAATTTCGTGAACTATTAATTCCACAAATAGTATTGTACCATGGCAAAAGGTTGCTTCGAAATACAGAAACAAGGCACCCATTAAAAGCTACTCTTTTCCCCAAGCTGCAAAATGGTATCATTAGCTGGTGACATGTACATTTGTAAAAACACTTCATTTGTAAAATAAATCAAACAATGCACACATAATGCCGCTGGAGTTTCTGTTTATTATTACTCAGAGAAATAATCAGAGAAATATTCTCCCACTAAGTTTCAAGGTAACAACTGCTCAAGCGTCCTTAACCTTTCCTTCTGTAGATCCATGGTACATACTATAGTATTTTCACAGTACCCACTGATGTGACAATGTAGAACCTACCATGATTTTCCAGTGTGTGGAACAAGGAACTGTACACCTTAGCACACTAGCTTTCCCCCAGTCTGTCACCAGTAAAAATTAAAAAACTACTTTACACCATTAATTACACTAACTGTTGGTTGTTAACATTTAAGTGCTATATTCGTAATGTCAGAATCGTAGGATACAGTATGTGTTGGCGGTTAAATAAACAAGTCATTATATGTCATGTCATGCTAGCGGTTAAATAAATCATAATAGGTTGATAACTGTCATGGATCTAGCTGGTTGTAGTGGCTAGACCGGCTGATGGTGTGGTTGCCGTGGGCATGAGGGTAGGTGTAAAGTTTTCTAAAGTTCATAGTAGAAGAAGCGAGTTGCTCGGTCTGTCCGGTGTGCTTCGGTAAGCTTTTCTGGTGCCAGGAGAGACTTGTTGTCTGTCCGAAAAGTCTCTGTTTATTAACAGCAAAAGATGGGGTTTATATATGTTTGACCAAACGCCTGTGCCACTGACACATGTTACTACAAAGAACAAACTATTGTAAAGGTCCTGGAGAGATCCTGAAGAAATCAAAGGAGAGGAAGACAGAGAGGTGTCCGTCCAGAGAAGGATCACAACATATTGGCTCGATTAGGGGGAGAGGGGGAAGGAGACAGAGAGAGAGAGAGAGACAAAGAGAGAATGGGAAGGTGAGCGTGGGAGCGTTTACACCTTTAGGAACAGATGCAAGAGGAGACAGGAAGATAGCAGCAAGAAAGATTTAACACGTTAATATCAGATCTATGAGGAAGAGAGCAAGAAATAACTCCTTTATATATAAAATAATTCTAACAGTAGGCATGAAGGCAGAGGGGTGTGCAAACAGAGTCTTTATTCACAAGAAACTCAAACATTGAAACAACCAAACAAAGGAACCAAAACAAACTTAAACTAAAACTAGGGCTCAGGAAAAACACAGGAAAAGAGCTGAACACAAGGAACTAGGAGCTGATACAGGGAACTGACAGAACTAGGGATGAGGAAACATGGAGCTGGAGCTAATTAAAGACACATAGGGGAACTAGAGACTGGAGAGACAGGAGACTGGAGAGACAGGAGACTGGAGAGACAGGAGACTGGAGAGACAGGAGACTGGAGAGACAGGAGACTGGAGAGACAGGAGACTGGAGAGACAGGAGACTGGAGAGACAGGACCAGGAACACAGACTAGAGACCAGATGGGTTAGTGGTTAGTGAGGTTAGTAGCTACATGGAATACTAGGGACACTGGATGCTGACCTAACCGGGGTAGTATCTAACTGGATTAGTGGCTAACTGGGTTAATACTGAACTAGGGGACCGGAACTGGAACACAAAAGGAAAGGCACACATGAGGCTATACCAAACTAGCGGCTAACCTACTAGCGACCAGAACCACTAGCAGTCAATCCCACTGGAGGCTAACCCTACTAGCCATCAAGGCCTGCTAGGGGCTAACCCTGCTAGCGGCTAACCCTGCTAGCGGCTAAGCCCTCATGTGGCTACACATACACAAGGGAAGCTACACACAAAGGATTAAACCAGAAGACAGAACAGTACTTACACAGGAGGAGAGACAGCCTAACTAAACACTGAACAGAACAGCTCCATGAATCCACTAACACAAGGAACATACAGAAAACAAAACTAGAGCCCTCTTTAAACAAAGGTAAAACAATATAACAAAATATAAACTCAAAGAAACAATCAAAAAAAGAATGCCCACATGAAACAAACAACAAAACCAGCAATCAACAAATAATGCTCGACCCAGTTTCCCAGAACAAACTGCTATTTATAAGAGGTTTAATGAGCCACCTCAGTTCAAGTGAGCACTCATCACCTGACTGAGGTGCCTTCTGGGAAACTGAGTCGACCAACAAAAACTACAGACAGACAGACATGAACAGTGACATCTGGTGGAGGTTCCTAACAATAACTAATGCAATATGTCGATAACAAATGGCGTTTTATTTTAAGAAAGCAATATCATACTTCAGGTCATGCTGATGTACTGAATATCAATAGTCACTTACGCCACAACATTGCTGCACTTACAGTACAAGTCAGGCATGTTTACACTATATGTATAGGAAAAAAAAGGGAAGGAAAATAATTTAAATGCAAATATCATGCTAATAATGAAACTCCCAGCAGTTGTGTACCGTGGCTATCAGAGACACAAAAGCCGGGTACGCAGGTAGCCAATTAATGCTAATCAGAGCAGATGCAGTTTAAATGGATCATGTAAGAGACTTTCTGTAAGAAAGTCTACTCAGTAGAAACAGGTTTACCCAGCAAGAAATAGAATGATACTTGAAACTTGATTGATACATTTGTTTTTTCTATGAAAATGAGAAGGTAAGATGAAGTTTGTTATTTAATATGAATTAGGTAATCACTCACTCACGCACTCACGCACTCACTCACTCACCATCTATTCCATTTTTTAAAATTCTGTATACAGGGTCGTAGGGGGGAGCTTATCCATTACAGTCCATTATACACATATACACATACTAACGTTTATTCATGCGTTACGGATAATTTGGGAACGCCAATTAACCTAATCTGTATATATAATCAGCTATGGAAAACTGACAATAATATTTAATAAAAGGTCATTTTAAATGACCTATTTTGTATTTTACATACAGTAACTACTGTAGCTTTCTTTTGTCTGTGATTGATTGGCACCCTGTCCAGGTTGTACCACGCTTTATGCCATAAGTAACCTAGGATAGCCTCCAGGCCTCCCCATGATCCCGTATACAAGATAAGGCAGTATAGGCGATGAGAGAGTGAGCGCTTTTAGTGACTTTAAAGTGGATTTATTAGTTATTATTTGATGGCACTGCCCTTTAACTGCTTGACTTGCGTACAATGTTTGTTTGTCCACAAGCTTTTTACAATTTTTTGGAGAAATATAATTTTATAGAAACATTAATGTTAATGTCTTTGTATGGATTGGCTTTGTAAATGCCACCATAAAAAACAAGATGTTCATCCTTATGATCACCTGCAAACTTCAACCTTTGACTATTTTGGATCCAACTAACTTTGGTAGAGTATGCCTCTACTTCTTTCACCAATTCCATTGTTGTTGTCCTGGGGTTCAGTTAAATTTTTATGTTTATTTCTCACAAAGTGTTTGTGCCTACCTATAAATAAAATGTACTTGTGATCTCAAGGCTGTTGTTTAGAAGGATAAGGAGGCATTTACTCTAGCTTGACCTTCCAAAAAATATGTGGTATTGTATTAAAAATGTTCGGAATTGTATTAAAACTGAGATCAAATATCTTACACCCCAGGTTATATAAACCTTTGACGTCAACCGTACATACACTGGCCTAGCAAGAATGCAGAATGAATTTGTAAAAAATGCATAACTTCAGGTTTCACAGAACGGAGCTCAAATGTAAAACAGCACACATCTGTTATTTAATGGTGCATAGTGATATACAAAGCAATATATGTTCATTTACTGTATTTGCATCAGCAGAAGGTGTATCTATACTTTACTTGGAATCATACTTGTAACCAAAAACAAAATGGTAACAAAAACATAATTACACAAAAAAAAAGCCTGTGCAGAGTGAACAAAATGAAGAGAAGACAAAAGGATCTATCTTCAAATGGCCTGTATGGAATAGATCTATGACTACCTACAGTACGTATAACAGAGGGTGAATTTCGGTCCATTAGGTCATCAGGTGACCTGGGAAGCATTTCCTTTATGGCCTGATGAATGAAAGTAAAACTTGAAGTTGAGAACTTCACAAAAAATATGACTTACTGTAGGGAGGTGCTGTCAGCATCGAACACGAACCTGACCCAAAAAATTTGAAGTAGTAAAAGTAAAGTAAAGGTTAAAACTGTCCTGGCTAATAGTTACCACATATGTATTATGCATATACATTATATAATTACATCATATCATGGTTTATATAACACATTGGAACAGCAAGGCTAATACTTTTGTTTTTGCTGTATAACTTGACTTGAGCTTAAAAGGCAAATATGAAACATCAGAATTTTCAGCTTTTATTTCTTGATATACAAGCAGAAATATTACAACATACACTGTAGCTGTTGTTGTCTACACCGCTTAATCCTGCATACAGGGTCATGGGGGCCTGGAGTCTATCCCAGGAAACACCCTGAACAGTGTGCCAATCCATCAAACGGCACGCATACAAACTACGGGCAATTTGGAAATGCAAATTTGCCTCATCTGCATGTCTTTGGACTGTGGGAGGAAACCAGAGTACCCAGAGGAAATCCAACAAGCACAGGGAGAACATACAAACACAGAGACGAGAACTGAACCCGGACCGTGCAGGTGCAAGGCGACAGTACTTAAAGTACCACTAAGCCACTGTGCTGCCGCATATAGTTTTAAGGAAAATTGTTGTAAGTCTCCCTTCAGTTATGTTATCTGTAGGTAAAATGGATGCCTAATGTGGTTAAGGTCTGGTGTTTGACTTACCAAGCTAAAACCATACTTTACAATTATGAAATCCTTTGTTTTGGAAGTGTGTGGAAATTGTGGCATTACACAAGGCTGCCTTTCTGCAAATTGGGAAATTAATTCTATTGCGACCATCCTGTGTTTACGTGAAACAATAGTGAGTGAGTCTATTCATGAGGCTTCACCAAAGTTGACCAATGAGTTTTTATTAAGTTTTGGATCATGAGCAGATCCGTTCTTTCTTCACAGTTTGGCCTTTACTATACATCACTTTGGCAGAGATCAATCTTGGCTCCAGATGTTTTGTTGCTTATTTATGTATTTCAACCTGACCTTCTGATTCTTACTGCTAAGGATTGGTTTGCATTTTGTAATATGACCTTATATATCTACTCGTGTCTAGTCTTCAAAGGCAAAAACCAAAGTTCAAACCAAGAGGAAACATTCAAAGCTAATAATTGTTTAAACAAATAAACTAACAAGAAATACAGTACGTGTCAGCCACATTTTCCAATATGTTTGATCACTTGAAAAATTGATGGGGTCACAAAAGGCTATATACAGTAGCAAGTTTCTTAACACATCTACAATACATAATATAAATATTAGCTAATGGGAGATGAAATTCTGATATAGTATCTCATATTAATCTCACTCACTCACTCATCATCTATACCGCTTAATCCTGTATTCAGGGTCACGGGGGCCTGGAGCCTATCCCAGGAGACTTGGGGCACATGGCAGGGTACACCCTGGACAGGGTGCCAATCCACTCATAATCTTTCAAAGTCAAATCAAAATGTCTTCATTGAATACCAACAACAAACGTATTAGCCTTGTTAAACACATCTCTCTTTAAAGAACAGATTTAATCTTTTTCAAAGATGTCATAAGTAACTACACATGCTTCAGGTTAATTCGAAAAGGCTTAGAACACAATAAATGAGGAGAGGTGAAATGTAGGGATATAATGGATCCGCTGGAAGATTGATGCATGATGGACTAATATATTTTGAGTGCAATCAGTTGTACTTTTATGAAATGTCTTAATAAACAGTAGAACTAGGCATACTTAAAAAAAAGGAAGTGGGATTTTTACTGAATGTTCTGTGTTCATATTATTTTTGAAAGTCAAGTTAATCATGTTTTACGTTATGCTGTATGAAATAAATAAATAAATAAATAAATAAATAAATGTGTTGTTTACCTGCTACTCGTTGTTTTTTCCTGTGATTTTTATTAGATCGTAATCACTGGGACAAGCACAAAATTTGAGATGCAATTGCACAAACACAGTGTGCTTATTACAGTACATAAAAATGTCATTGAGGTAGATCAAAATACCAGATGGCCTATATGAGGACATGGACCAGGACATTCAGTGAGACACCGGAACAATGAACCACAGGGGCTAAAATACACAGCCTAATTAATGAAAGATCTCAATACAGATGAGATTTATTCTAACACACGAATGAATTGTCTTTCAATCAATCACATGACAGAGGAAGAGAGACATGGACCAAAACACAATGTAGATTGTCATATGAAAAACCATGCAAGCCCTCGAAATTTGGTCATGCAATGAATGTAATAATTTTATGGTGAAAAAAGTTGTGCTGTTCATTTGAGGTTGGATGTATATGTATGCCCTTATAATCAGATTATTTTTATTACGCTGTTACACGAAAATCACAAGAATTAAAAGAGGGGATACTAACTTTTATACATAGCTTAAGGTACTAAATATTTTTCCTTCAACTTTTACTTTATTTTAGGTTCTATATGATTTTGACCTTGGCGTTCGTCATCAAACTACACAAATCCTGTACAAGTAGAGTAAATGTAGAGATACCCTAGGACATAAAGCACAGTATCGCCTTAAAATGTACTTAAGTATCAGACGTACTGAGCTTGTATTAGCTCAGAATAGCCTTTTTCGTAGCAAATCTCTCTCTCTCTCTCTCTCTCTCCTTCTCTGCACTTCCTGACTGTGAACATGCTGTTTTGTGACCGTATGCAACCAGCTCCCCTTCTGATTTTAAAGTCCTTAATGTTCTTAGGTTTGTCACAAGGGAAATTCAATTACGTATAATAATCAGCAGGTGGTGATATTAACAGTTCAAATACTGCATGTAGAAATGTAATTAAGTAAAAGTACAGATATATTTGATGTAGGATGTAGCTCAATGAAAGTAAAAAAATATTTTTAAAAAACTGCTAAAAAACTAAGAAAAAATAGAAGTAAAGTATAAATACACAAAATACACTATATGCACAAAAGTATTTGGACAAACCTTCAATGATATTGTATCCAAATACATTTACTTTATTGTATCCAAATACATGTACAAAATATGGAGTTGGTTGTCCTTTTGCAGCTATAACAGCTTCGACTCTTCTTGAAATAATGTCTACAAGATTTAAGAGTGTTTCTGTGGGAATTCATGCCCATTCATTCTGTAGAGCATTTACGAGGTCAGCCACTGATGTTGGATGAGAAGGCCGGCTCACAATCTCTGTTCCATTTCAACCCAGATGTGTTTGATGGAGTTGAGGTCCTTGCTTTGTGCACTGGGCCACAGTCATGTTGGAATAGACAAGGGCCTTAACTGGTGTCAAACAAACTATTGTCACAAAGTATGAAGTATAGCATTGTCGTAGATGTCTTGGTATGCTCAATCATTAAGCTTGGGCATAAGGGGCCTGATTAAGACACCTGAAATCAATAATTAACAGGTTTGACCCAATACTTTTGTCCATGTAGTGTATATGCTTAAACACAGTAATGAAGTATTTTTACTTAGCTACTGTACTGTATGTTCGACCTCTGGACCTACAATATGAAGGAATTTTACAAGTTTACAAATTGGAAATTTCATCTGAGAGTTTAATGAAATTTTATCTAGGCTATTGACTTGTGATCAACCCATTTTAACCACATTATCTTTGCAATGAGCAACATATTGTGAGAGAGATTGTGAGCCGGCCTTCTCGTCCAACATCAGTGTCTGACCTCATAAATGCTCTACAGAATGAATAGGCAAAGATTCCCACAGAAACTCTCAACAATGTATCTTACGTTAATAGGAATGTACTGCAGCTGGTCCCACAGCTGCAATCCCACAGCGCGCGCGAGAGAAGAACCATTGGTTCAGTTGCGATCAGTGTTGGGGGACATTACTTTTTAAAGTAACTAATTACATTACAAAATTACTGTCATTAAAAACTAATCAGTTACATTACAAGTAAAAGTGATAAAAGTAACTAGTTCGAGTACTTTTCCATTGCAGAAAATGAAAACTCCTTTGTGATTCCTCATGCATGTTGTTTTAGTCAAGACCTTTATAATTATTCTACCATCATCAGTCAGCGAAGTTTGGCCCATAATCTGTTAACTACTAACAGCACAAATAACAGAGGAGGGCGGGTTTGGGGGGCAGGTTATCGGGGGCGGGTCTTTCAGGACGACTTCCACACACACACACAAACACACACACACACACACACACAAACGGAAGCACTGCTGTCTGGCTCACCGGTTACATAAATTGTCTGAATAACGGATTACATTTTTGAAAATACAACTAAATAACTAAAATATTACTTATATGGCGGACCTAATGCGTTAGATTACTTGTTACATCAAAAAAGTAATCCAAGTTACAAGTACAAAGTAACACTGATCACGTGATGCTCGGCAAACAAAGTGCATGCATACTACTCGAAGTAAGTTAAAATTGGTTTAAAAAATTTTATGGTTTGCAAAAAACTCGCAGACCAAGTTATTTTCAATCCAAGGTTCCACGATTCTGAATAAATATATTTACTGTATGTACAAGTACTGTGTTGAATCATTGGGTTAACTGTTTTAGATTTGGTAGCCATTTCTGTTGACATTGATTGACATGACATTGGCATGTGATTAAATCTTATAAAGCCAGCTTTAATCGTACAGTCTCATATACACTTTTGTTTATTGTATTAAACAACACTAAGCATTTAATTTTCTCTACATTTCTGGAACAAGCATTAACTCTCATCTGTTCTCTAATTTCCTGGTATCCTAAGCGTGGGGTAGAACTGGCAATTAAGATTCATCAAACCAATAATCCTTATGCAGTCTCTGTTACATGGATAACGATAGCAGGCCAACTGTCAGCTCATTTCATGCTGCCCTTTGTGTGATGAATATGGTTGTTTTTTCTTTTTTCCTGTGACATCTTTTTTTTTCTTTCGGGCCAAGTTGATGCAGTCTATAATGGGACCATTTTAGACAAAGTCATGCCCCAACTAAAATTCATTCTGCAATGTTTGACCTCCCTTTGACATACATAATCAGCTCAAACTTGTGTGTTCAGATCGCTGTTTCCTAGTCTCATGGGTTTTCCATTACCACTGAAACGTAAACATCCTACTGTGATGGAATAAATTGTGCACAAACACACTGAGTGAATCAATAGTGCCCTTGAGTCACCACCTCACCACAGCTTACAGTATTTGCATGCAGCTGGGCTATAATTTGGATCCAGCTGTTCAATCTCAGAATGCTGATTTATTTTGACTAAGTAGTGAAATGGTCTTTACTTCACTTTATTTACTTCACGGGGTGGACAGGCTAGACAGGCAGAGGAGGTGGAGCCACAATTTGGACAGGGAGAGGAGGCTGGTAGCCCACAAATAGCTCTGGAAAATCCATTAGGAGAACCCGAAGGCTTTTTCAGAGATGGCACATAGACACGCACACAGGATATACATTCTGTACTACAGAAAACAATAGAAAATCTCATCCAATATTAGAAATATAGGCCTCAAAACTGACATGAACATTTCCATTTGAGAAGATTTTGTAAATACAAACATGCAAAAGTGTAAATAATACATCTTTTAGAGGAGTAACAAGGAACAGGAGGACATGACAAGAAAAACATGCGAATGACAAGATGGGGATGGACACATGAAAAACAAAAAACTAGTGCTTGTTTCCATGGGAACGGTGATATGAAATATTGCATGATCACACCAAGCTTCTAAGTTTTGAAGTACAAAATTGCACCCTTGTATTTATTTTTCTCATGCAGCCTTTAGCAACTCAAGTTTCCCATTCACATTTAATTTGCCATTACAGCTTTCTGCATGGATTGGGTCATAGGAAAAGCTTGTTTAATGTTGCATATTAACAGTTCTTTGAGCAGAACACTTTGCAAAAGAGAATGTAATCAACCTGAGCTCACCCACCACCACTGCTTTTGCTCATGCTCTCTAAAAAACTAAAAAGTGAGAATGAATGAGAACAAATATTAGTTTTCACAAAGTTTGTTGCTAAACTGCTTTTAGATCTTTGTTTCTGTTGTTTCTGTGATGTACTGAAATATAATTACAAGCACTTCATACGTTTCAAAGGCTTTTATCGACAATTCCATGACATTTATGCAAAGAGTCAGTATTTGCAGTGGTGGCCCTTCTTTTTCAGGACCTCTGCAATTCGACTGGGCTGCTCTCAATCAACTTCTGGGCCAAATCCTGACTGATAGCAACCCATTCTTTCATAATCACTTCTTGGAGTTTGTCAGAATTAGTGGGTTTTTGTTTGTCCACCCGCCTCTTGAGGACTGACCACAAGTTCTCAATGAGATTAAGATCTGGGGAGTTTCCAGGCCATGGACCCAAAATTTCAACGTTTTGGTCCCCGAGCCACTTAGTTCTCACTTTTGCCTTATGGCGCGGTGCTCAATCATGCTGGAAAATGGATTGTTCTTCACCAAACTGTTGTTGGATTGTTGGAAGAAGTTGCTGTTGGAGGGTGTTTTGGTACAATTCTTTATTCATGGCTGTGTTTTTGGGCAAAATTGTGAGTGAGCCCACTCCCTTGGATGAGAAGCAACCCCACACATGAATGGTCTCAGGATGCTTTACTGTTGGCATGACACAGTACTGATGGTAGCGTCACCTTTTCTTCTCCGGACAAGCCTTTTTCCAGATGCCCCAAACAATCGGAAAGAGGCTTCATCCGAGAATATGACTTTGCCCCAGTCCTCAGCAGTCCATTCGCCATACATTTTGCAGAAGATCAATCTGTCCCTGATGTTTTTTTTTGGAGAGAAGTCGCTTCTTTGCTGCCCTTCTTGACACCAGACCATCTTCCAAAAGTCTTCGCCTCACTGCGCGTGCAGATGCGCTCACACCTGCCTGCTGCCATTCCTGAGCGGCTCTGCACTGGTGGCACTCCGATCCCGCAGCTGAATCCTCTTTAGGAGACGATCCTGGCGCTTGCTGGACTTTCTTGGACGCCCTGAAGCCTTCTTAACAAGAGTTGAACCTCTTTCCTTGAAGGTCGTGATGATCCTATAAATTGTTGATTTAGGTGCAATCTTAGTAGCCACAATATCCTTGTCTGTGAAGCCATTTTTATGCAACACAATGATGGCTGCACACGTTTCTTTGCAGGTCACCATGGTTAACAATGAAAGAACAATGATTTCAAGCATCACCCTCCTTTTAACATGTCAAGTCTGCCATTCTAACCCAATCAGCCTGACATAATGATCTCCAGCCTTGTGCTCGTCAACATTCTCACCTGAGTTAACAAGACGATTACTGAAATGATCTCTGCAGGTCCTTTAATGACAGCAATGAAATGCAGTGGAAAGTTTTTCTTCGGGATTAAGTTAATTTTTATGGCAAAGAAGGACTATGCAGTTCATCTGATCACTCTTCATAACATGCTGGAGTATATGCAAATTGCTATTATAAAAACTTTTTCCAATATTTATGTAATTCTCAAACCTTTAGGCCACGACTGTAAATTAGATTAGATTGCTAGATGAAGCACATAAAATTATATACAATTACATTAATCTGACAGCCTATATCATAAGGCAATACAATATATTTACTGGCCAACTATCAGCTGAGGTTAAGTGTGCCTTTAATGATGCAAAAGTGGGGAATCACATATATAATAGAAGTATAAGGGAAATTGTTATTTAAAAAAATTATATCTAGAAAGCAAAACCTGTGTGCAGTATTCAACTGCTCTTACATACTGTATATGAAATAACAATAACTAATCAAACTCAACTACAACAAATCAAAATTTGTCATCATGGGTGGAAGTAGTTCGGTATGATCCGCACTACTGATAAGAGGGAAGAGAATCTGCATGGCAAAACCCACATTCAAAACTAGTCATGATAGCACTTTCAGCACAAAACACATCTGCTAATGTTATGTCATCGTAAACAACACTTCGCCTTAATAACTGCTTCTAAGTCGCATTGAATTGCCCTGTGCTTTGTTTCGATTTTTTATTACTGCTTGTTAACGTGAGCACGGGCTTCTGTCAACATGCTGACAGGTTCATGAGCCATTGTTCTATTGATGGATAATGTGAGCTACAATGTTCACCATCTTTTAAAACAAGGCTTAATCCCAAATCCCTCTCTAATAAAGAAAAAAGGGCAGCACTTACATCCAAATAGATTATCTGATCTCTGATTCATCTTACAAATGCAACGTTAGTTTCACTCAAAATTAAGTTTGAAACTTACTAAGTTGTTAAACGCATTGGCAACATCACATTGCCATCTTTGCCAGCACATGACTCATTATGTGACTCCCAATGTGCCACTCACATGACCTGAGTGCTTGAATGAAATAATACAGTAGAATTCATAAAATGCATTTCATATATATTATGTTTTTTAATTTAAAATACAGTGGAACCTTGGACGTGCATAATTCGTTCCGGAAGTGGGCTCTTATTCCAAAACACTTGTAAACCAAATCAAACCTTCCCATAAGAAATAATGAATTATATGAATCATTCCACAGCTCAAATATACAATATATACGATATATAAAGGAAAAATAAAACAAATTAACCTGCACTTTACCTTTAAAAAAAAATTAAAATAAATCCCAACAGATAAGTGTTTCCGTTTGTGCGCACAGGCGCTGTGTATTTGTGTGTGTGTGTGGAATTAGCCCCTTCTCTTGCCTCGTCTTACACAGTAAAACTCCTCCTTCCTCCCCCCACCACGCTTTTTAAGTTTCACAGCAAACACACACACAACGGAAACACTATTTTAATGGGGAAAAAAAGAAACTTCTCTATTGACACTCGCGTGAGCGCAGACTAACGGAATCACTGCTGTAAAGTAAAACAAAAACAAAACAAATGAACCAGCACCTTACCTTTGAAAAGAATCGCGACAGAGCAGAGTTTCCGTGTAGAGCAGTGTGTGTGAGTATGTGTGAAGCCGGGGAGGGGGAGTGTAAAGACGAGAGAGTGTGTGTGTTGGTGTGTGTGTGTTGGTGTCAAAAAACGTGGCACTCGTAAACCAAGACATGCTCGTTTTTTAAGTCAAAATTTATTAAAAATCTTGCGGAACACTCGTAAACCGAGTTACTCGCAATCCAAGGTTCCAATGTATATCAAAACTTTTGATATATACTACCAGAAAAAACTCCTTCAGTGTTTTTTCTTTATTTTTATTATTTTCAATATTATACATTAATACGGAACACATCCATTATGGAGTATAAAAAGGAGTGTTAAACAGCACAGAATATGTTTTATATTTTAACTTGTCCAAAGTAGATACATTTTACTTTGATGACAACTTGGCACACTCTAGGCATTTTCTCCTCAAATTCACGAGGTAGTCACCTAGAATGTTTTTTAATTCACTGGTGTGCCTTGTCAAGAGTTCATTTGTGACATTTCTGGCCTTCTTAATGTGCTTTAATTGATCAGTTGTCTTGTGCAAAGGAAGGGTGGTGACTTGCATGGGCAAAGAAACACAAGGAAAGGACATTAGATCTGTCCTTTGGTCTTTGGAGATTTTCAGTTTTAATCGCCTTTGTTAGACGTAGAGAGGGTGAACAGACGGTTTCATAGTGTGGGGTTCCCACTGTTAAGCATGGAGGAGGCAGTGTGATAGTATGGGCTGCTTTGCCGGTGACACTGTTCATGACTTTTGGTGTCTTAGTCAAAACTGAGGGCACACGTTACCAGCATTGTTACCATAGCAGCGACATGCCATCCCACCTGGTTTGCACTTTGTGGGACCATCATTTGCTTTCCAAAAGGACAGTGACCCCAAACACACCTCAAGGTTATGTACAGTAAGAGCTATTTGTTCAATAAGGAGAGTGATGGATTGCTGCATCAGATCACTTGGCCTCCACAGTCACCCAATCTAAATTTAGATGAGGTGGTTGGGAAAAGATGTACCGGAGAGTGAAGGAAAAGCACCTAACGAGTTCTCAACCCATCTGAAACTCAAGAAACCCAACAAGATTGCTTAAAAAAAAAAAAAAAAACATTCCAGGTGACTACCTCAGGAGACCAACAAAGAGAAAGCAAAAGCTACTTATATAAAAACATAAAACATATTCTGGGTTATTTGACTACATAATTTCATATTTGTTCAATCATAATTTTAATGTCTTTAGTATAAATATACATGTTGAATAAGAAGGTATATCAAAAGTCTTGACTGGTACTGTATATTTATTCATCTATACAAAAATATCACTTAAGGAAGGCCAAACAGAGTTACTGTGCCTAAAAAAAGGCTGATAAACTGAAGTCAATGTGCTGAATGGCAGTTGGAATGGGGAGTGTAACCACTGTATGGTTGGTAAGTTATGTTACAATAATGTGAAATGTTATTTCACATTATTTGTTTTTAATATCGGCAGATCTCAAGGCTCAGTTCCTGTCTCTGTGTGCATGGAGTTTGCATGTTCACCCCGTGCTTGGTGGGTTTCATCCAGGTACTCCAGTTTCCTCCCACAGTCAAGACATGTAGGTAAGGTTAATTGACATTCCCAAATTGCCCATAGTGTGTGAATGAGTGTGTGAGTGAGTGTATATGTATATGTGTGCTCTGCGATGGATTGGCACCCTATCCAGGGTGTTCCCTACAGTACGTCTCCTGGGATAGGCTCCAGGCCCCCCGCGATACAGGATAAAGCGGTATAGACGATGAGTGAGTGAATGAGTAAGCAGCAGATCTATGAGGTTAAATGAGATTTGAGATATATGAGAATTTATCTTCTTTAAAGCAACCACTTGTTTGTTTGAATTTTGCAACTGGTATTAACTGTAACAGATTCATGTAGCAGTTTAGAATAATTCAAAACTATAATTTCAATACTTCACATACTGTATATACTGTAAGCAGGACATATCTTCCTATATCAATTTTGCATCTATAGACCTGTTATCAAGCATCTAATGTATACATGATTCTTCATAACAGGACTATAAATGCAAAAATGTAGCCGATTTGATTAGAACATCAAAAAATCAATCATAAAATATATTTAAAAGTTAGTAAAAATAGACTACATTTCAAACTACGGATCCACATCTAAAGTATAATCTTTCTCCATTTATCAGTCATGATCAAAACCTGTGTGGTGAATCCATTTTATAGCAATTAATTCAGTTCAACTTAAATGACTGTAAATGCCAATACACCCTTCACAAAAGTGTTAACAGAACTAATTGGTATATGTCATAGGGAAGCTTTTACAGCCCATCTATGTTTCAGTAGCAGATTATGCATTGGTTGATGATTATTTCATTAATGAAATGTAAATTCAGTGAGCAGACAGATGTCTATGTTTTTCTCTCTGCAATTACAGAGCAAGCACATGTTGGTTTAGCAATGCATATTACAATTGAAATTGGATCATTTGGAAGTAACAATGTTTAGTCTGTCGACTCATTTAATGTTAAGTGCGTCATATGCTGTCAGGGTGATCCAGTCAAGAACACAGTGTAATAACAATGAAAATTTTCAATCAGCGAGTCTAGTGGGAAAAGAGCATAGATGCCGGAGTGCAAATACAAACCTGTTTATAAAGATGGCTTTATGACAGCTGATTCTTTGGCAGACAGAAACGCAATGCATCGAGTCACAGTAATAATGCAATGCCTTAGCAAGTGCACTCAAGCTCCAGTGCACGCTGCGGTGCAATTGCAGGGATGTCTATTTCCCAGATATTGCAGATGGCACATAATCCAAAATCCTGGGTCTGATATAAGCAGGATTTAACTCTGGCATGATGCAAACATCTGCTGAGGTTCCAGACTGAGCTAGCTGGTTCAGAGAACAAATGTACAATACATGTCTTATTTTTTTTTAAAGGGGAAACTGCTTCTAATTTTCTCCTTGGGACAAAAGGTAAGTGTGAAGGAAAACAAAGTGATTACTGAATGAGCATGTGGCTCTTTTTATGCATAAGGCTTTTATTTTGTATTTAGCTAACGCTAAACTCAATCCTTGAGCTAAAGAACAACATAATTAAGAGTAAATTAAAACCAAATTTGTTACACAATTTTTCCTCAAAACTTAAATACAACTATGAACATACGTAATTACGAGTGCATTTGATGAGATTATTTTTCATCTCAAAGTAGGGTTTAGAAATTGTATATTCCTCAAATGCACCTCACTACAGCATAACAGCAATTCTTATTATTATTATTAGTATTGTATGAGGTCTGCTTGTTTTTTTTCTTCTTCCATTTGTTTTAAATAAGTAACAATGCGTAGCGTTAAATGTGATAGTACAACTTTTATGAAAGGACCTTAAAGCTTGCTCTGCTATTTTTACATTGTGAGCGCTCTGAGAGAAGACTATTCTCTTCACCATTTGTGGGGATTTCAAAATCTTTGGCAAAAAGCTATGATTCAGACGGCAAGTGAAAACTAGGCCAGCATTACTAATACAAAGAGCTTTTTAATCAACTTAATAATCCTATTTAAAGACTACACACTGCCATCTCAATCTGTTTAATAACATTTTTCTGCAATCAGCACTGAATTTAAGAGCACTTCTTGAAGTACAGTAACTCAAAATAGGTCATTGTGTGTGATGTTAAAGACTAATTTGAAAGAATTTATAATAGGGATCCATGTTGCAAAATTGATAGATATGCTATGATTTATACTATGGATGTATACACCGATCAGCCTTTGACATTAGAGTGCAATATACTGTATAAAGCCCAGTATTGTGTAAGTTCCCCTTATGCCACCAGGGCAACTCTGGACCCTCGGGATATGACTCCACAAGTCCGCTCAGCGTGTGCTTTGGTGTTTAGCAACAGGAAGTACCTTTGGGTCTTTTAGGTTGTGGGATGTTTTATTTATTTAATTTTTTTTTTATTTGGATGCTTGATCAGATTGAGATCTAGTTAATATGGAGGCTGAAACACCAACCTTGAAGCAGGCGGTGATGCATTGGATGTTATGATACCTTTCTATGATGGACAGGATTGTCTTTCTCGGCAATTAATTACAGTGGCTTTCCTGTTTGAATGGACCGGACAGGCTGGCCTTTGGTCACCACAGGCATAGATGGGCCTTGGGTGCCCATGATCCTGTCTTCAGTTTACTGGTATATAATGAATAATTAATGTTATTCAATTCACCTGGTGGTTCTAAGAGTGTTATGTCTTATCTTAGCATACAGATGTGCTTCACATTTTGTAATGACTATTCTCCTTGGAGAAATTTCTCCTCATGGGTTCTTATGTAGCATCCTATCTAGAAAGAATGTACAGTGGAACCTTGGATTACGTGCATAATTCGTTCCAGAAGTGGGCTCGTATTCCAAAAACACTCATAAACCAAATAGACTTTTCCCATAAGAAATAATGAAAACTCAAATTATTCGTTCTACAGCCCAAAACAATAAATACATAAAAATAATTAATACAACATATAAAAGTAAAAATAAAACAAATTAACCTGCTCTTAACATTTTAAAAAAAGTAAAAATAAAGCCAGACAGTTAAGTGTTTTCGTTTGTGCGCGCAGGCGCCGTGTATTTGGATGTGTGTGTATGTGTGTGTGTGTGTGTGTGGAATTAGCCCCTCGCCTCATCTTAAACAGCAAAACTCCTTCTCCCTCCCACACCTCACTTTTTAAGTTTCACCACTAACATACACAATGCAAACGGGGAAAAAAAAAATTCTCTCTAATGATACTCGCGTGAGCATACTAATGGAATCACTGCTGTTAATAAAAAAATTAAAATAACAATTGAACCAGCATCTTACCTTTGAAAAGAATCGCAACAGAGGTGAGATTTCTGTGTAAATAAAGCGCGTGTGGCCGGGGAGTCTTAGTGCTCGTCTCTTACTGGTATAATCAACAGCTCCCTCTCTCGCACACACAGAGAGAGGGAGCTGTTGATTATACCAGTAAGAGACGAGCACTAAGACGCAGCAGGGGAGACGATTACCCATAATTCCTGCAGCGCACGAGAGAGAAAAATAATTGGCTCAGTTGTGATCACTTGCCGCTTGGTGTCAAAATAAGAGCCGCATGCGTGCTACATGATACTCGGCGCTTGTAAACTAATACTTGCTCGGTTTCCGATTAAAAAGGTATTAAAAATCTTTGCTCGGTTTGCGGAACACTCGTAAACCATGTTACTCGCAATCTGAGGTTCCACTGTACTTAAGAGCCAGATATAGAACCTTGAAGTCAGGCAAATCAAAGACGACTGTTTTAGATGCAGGTCTTGTTGTTCTAATTTACTGTCTGGTAACTTCCCATGGGTAACTTCCTACAGTATGTGTGGAGTAAATAGCAAACTAAAATGGTTGCATACTTGCTGACTTTCAAACATTAAGTAAAAAGACAAGCAATGCTATGGTAGCATACAGTAGTTAATCTGATTTTAACTGTTTCTGTTTTTCAGAGTTGTAAAATTCACTATGGGGAAAACTGGAAGTAAGTTTGTGCTGACAAAGTCCTCCACAAATGGAGTACAATCACTGGTAAGTCATGACTGTGTGATAGGAAGACAGGTTCGATACAAAGTAGGACGTGACTTGGTATTTTTCAGTAGTAAAAATAATAATAATAAATAATCTAAAACTGAATTAATCAGTACCAATCCTACATTTTCTACATAGACAACTTGTGAAGTGAAGCGAAAAGAGTGTTGTTTACTGTATGCAGGATGGGAAGCAAATCATGGTCATGACCCAACAAACCCACTGCTCTACAGGGTGGCCTGGACCCAAATGCAAAGTTACACAAAGACAGAGATAATTGGATGAAAAATGAAAAGTTATAATTGTTTTACTTTACAGCATTCCAACAAATGAAGAATAGTAGAAATAAAGTCCAAAATACACACACACAAAATTTTTAGACACAAAAGGTCTATAATCACAATTTATAAAAGATTCACAGTAAAGTAAAAGGCAGGCTGCAAAAAGTTGAATACTTTGTAACAAAGGGCAAAGACAGCTAGGTACTCACACGTGTAACACAAGAAGGTGGTGGATTTGAAATGCAGGCTGGCCTTCAATGAGCTTTTGTGAAGGGGAGAGCAGGTACCAAGGGAAAAAGGGATGGTGACTATTTTTTGATGAAAAAAGGTGGGATTGACTTGGAATTGGAGGGCTATTCATAAAGAAGGGAGATGCATAACTATAGGAGTAAAGGGGCCTGAGATGAAGCCTTGCAGAACACCAACACTTTAGTATGCACAAGACAACACCAACTAGTAATTGATAAAGATATGTGAGTTTAAGCCTGAGTGAGGAGAGAGATGTTCCCGTAACTCTTTTATTGCAGTCTATCAAGGAAAATAGTACCGTATGATCACTGGTGTCAAAGGGAAAACAGTCAAAGGCCGTTATTGATATTGGCCTATTGGGAGCGTGATGTTGGGTTATGGTCAGCTTTTTTAAGCAGGGGTGTAATAACTGCTAGTTTAAAAGATTTATGTACTGTACATAACCAATCCTGAGGGAAGACTTGAGTATTTTTAGGATCAAGTTCACAAGTTGATAATTTTAAAGAGGACTTTCATGAAATTAGTGTAACAAGCTTCGCTCAAACTGTTCAGAACGGGCAGATCCACAGGCTGCTACCACGCGGAGTTCTGAACAGGCAACGGCGTGCACGTTTATACACGCGGTTGCCAGGTAACGGCGCCGTCAGGCAATCAGCCTGAACGAGCCGCACCTGAAGGCATGTCTATATTAGGGTTCTGATACTTCGTGCACCGGTAAAGGTATCAGGGCCAAAGACAAAGATAAGAAAGAAAGAAAGATAAAAGACAAGTGCGCAGAAAGTCAAGAGACAGAGGCAAAGCCCTAGCCTCTGCCTCCTTAAGATGCCGGCGAAAGAGAGAGAAAGAAAGAGATCAGCACGCATCAGTCCAGCGTGGGCGCTCAGTTAAAGTTAAAGTGCACAAAGCACTCTCCCATCCTCCTATTTCTCCTAAGATATAAGGGCTCTTATCATTAAAAACATCTCGTGGTGCGGCTCTCCATAGCGCGCCACGTAACAATTAGTTCAGTCTCTTGAATTGGACTAAACTTTTTAATCACTGATCTGATATAGTCTATTTATAGTGTTGGCCAAAAATATTGAGATCAAGGTGAAATTCAATGTTTTAATGACATTTTCCAATTTTTAAGAGAACAACAATTAAGATATATGAATAATTTGTTATTGTATGCAGTAATATATATTGCTATTATATACAGTGGAGATATTGATCTACAACAACCAATATTTAGAATGACGTCCTTTGTTCATAAAAACCTACCAGATCAGGATGGCCATAGAAAAAGGCTTCTTCAGTACTCTGGTATCACTTGATCAATCCATGCCTGCATGATTACCTTCTGAAGCTCTTGTTCAGAAATTCGCCAGAGAAGATTGAGGTTCACGTGAGAATTCTATAGTTTTAGCCATTTTGATGTGACATCCCAACTTCATAAAATAAATGTCCTCCCTCGTATTTGATTCATCCATCAACTAAACCAGCTGATTGTAATTAGCACAGTGATTTAGCCAGCCACTCTTCAGGCTCAAAGTAATTAGTGAAATCACCTGTTTTGGGCACAGGGAGAACAATAATACATGTCACATCTTGTTGGTACACTTTTAACCACCACTTTAAATTTCAAGTTTGAAAGACTTTCCTAACATTTTTTGTCATTGACAGAGTCATTGTTACAACATGTTAACTGTTTGTATGTTTTGTGCTGGTCTTATCCCCAGCTAATTTTGATGTAATATTAATAAAAAGAATCTATGATTATTTTTTGTATCTTTAAAAAAAAAAAAAAAAAACGTTAATAGATACTGTATGTTAAACTGGTAAAACTTTAACAGTACATTGGTACGGTCCTGGATCCATGGCTTTGGGCTTACATCCACTTTATCTAGAAGTGTAAACGCCATTAGCCTCACACCCCATCATACAGTCGACATTAATCTTCTTAAACCTGTAGCAAAGTCTCTTGTGCTATTTGACCCAGATTGTGGAGGTTAGCTCTCAGATCAAGAACATGCTTACGTTACTTACTAATTAATTTTTTCCCTAGTGATGTCTTGTCTGCCGCAAGGTTTGCACCTGTAGGAGGTTTGTGGGACTTCTTGTACTGCAAATAAGAGTGGCTTGGGCCACCTGTACAAATTTTAAGTGCCGTTGTGGCCATGGACAAAAAAAAAAAAATAGAGAAATGATGAGACGATTTATAGTTTTATTCACTCCTATTATAATAAGCTGCCTGGAATAACATTTCCCAGCTGCTTTTCAGAATCAACAATTGTGTAATTTCCCACTTGGTATAGCCTGTACTTAATAATGCATGGGTGGGTAAGTGCAACATTATCCTGAATCTGTTGTCTTTTACTTGATCAAAGGCTGCCCCTATTGCTCCAAAGGGAAATTCCCAGAGAGGGAACTGTACACAATGTCTGTACACAATGTCTGTTATGCTGGTCTTGCCTTATTTAGTAATGGTAAAGAGTAAGTCACTATTTTGAATAACGCATTTCATTTACATAGCACATTCTTATAACATTCAAAGGTGCTGCTGCTTAATAATAGATTAATAGGTATTAAGGACTGGGAGGCATCTCCAAGAGCGGGTATTTAGTGAGAAAAGGGTGAGAGCAGGAACAAAGTGTTATAACAAATAATTAAGACTACCTGAGGTGAAACAATACACCACAAGAACTTGAAGAAACCTGTTTAAAAACCTTAAACTTGACTTGTGTGGCTGCTTCATTTGGCTCTGAATTGCCTCCCTAGTGTCCTCTTGAGCTTCGCTGCAGAGGGCGTTGCCTTTATATTGAGGTTACCTGGAGAGATTGATGAGACCACCTCATTGGTTTTTAATCTCTACAAGTGAAAATCCATAATTTATGCATTAAATATGCATAAACCAATGAGTAGCACACTTTAATGAAACTTGTGGCAACCTGTTAAGCATTTAATGATGAATTAATTTACGTGAAATACCATTATGATATGACATGCAGTGGCTTCTTTATGAATATGGTTCATTCAAATAGTGATATGGTGGTCATACTATGTGTATTAATATGGCATTTAAGACCATTTTCTGAAGAAGAAGAAGACGCATTAAGAGGTTGTAATGCATAGAGATCACTTCAGAATACTGTACATGTAGGTCTTCATTACACAGTCTACAGGCTTTTCATTTTGGCATGTTTCTTGTAAGCAAGAAGTCTAGTGGACTTAGATTATAATATTCGATATCTCTTGACACTTGATTGTTTTTTGTGCTGTCAGAAGCCAGCCAGCCAGAAGTGAATTGATTTGCAGGGATTAAGGGCAGCCCTGCTCTGGTTGGGCTTGTGCGGAGTAAATCTCTGGATTATAATGTCAAGAAGTCTTGTGAGGTGGACTGTAGTTGTCACACTATTGTTGTTCAGTATAGACATGATAATCCTGAACAATGTTTGTGTGGAGCAGTCAAAGGTCAGCCATTATAATGATCAGAATTTATTATCCAAATCCAAAGTGTAGCGACTGAAGAAAGTGATTTTTTATACGGTGAGTATTAAAGATAGATTTCATCTAACTCAGTAGAATTGCCACTCTGTAGCTCTTGCCTGGGTTGTCTAGGAGATTGTAAAACAGTGGGGTGGTACAGTAGCAATTAGATTTATAGCTTGTTTGTTTTTGTTTGTCATTTTTGCAGCTTGTTTCACTATCATTTTTAAAAAAATATATGTCTGTTACTGTTGGATTGGCCGTTTTCTTCTATCATTTATCTTTTATAGAATATGATTATTGTGTTTTGTTGTAAATCAAATAGAAATACAGATGAGAATATGTGCCGGATTTCCTGTATTGCCACATTGATGATTGCCTTCCTATTCTTATTCTGTCACACACTAATCACACACTAATCAGACTTACTCCCTTGGGGATCTAATCCAGACTATCTGTGAAGCTTTTACTTGATGAATGACTTTTATTTCTAATCACAATCAAGTTTTCTTTTAATGTGTCCTTCAATTTGTTGTGTATTTCTCATTTTTTGTGTATTTTTTGGCCACTTCCCAGCTTGCCTTAAATGATTTTACTTTGCATTTTTAAACACCACCACCAAGGATCAGTTTTTGCATTTGAACCATAAAAGAAAAATGCATGACAATAGGTTTTGAGGTTGATCCTTTTGTATTTATTTTCATGTATTATGTGTCGATTCAGCATACTCCAGCAGCTGCTATTGAGAGACTTACAAAATCCAGAGTGATGGACGTGAAATGGACTCGTTTGGGCCTAATCTTCTTTGCAGTGCTGTCTATCATTATGACAGGCTGCTTCCTCTGGCAGTATCATTTGCCCAAACTAATACCTGGTAAGACTGTCTTTTTTCTTCCAAAGCCATGTCGCTCTCAGTTTTATGAATGTCAACCTTTTGATGTAAACACTGCAATACAGTGGCCCCCATGTCCCTGTAGAAGGCGAATGAACGGTAAACACATGGCCGTAGTTCTGACTGCATTTGATAAAGTCAGTATAGGATTATTATTTAAGGCTCAATGTGTTACAATGTTTAATGTCAATAAAATACCATGAAATTAGGACCTTAGGATCTTTTCATCTTTTTATTTATATAGACATTTAATATTTATTTAAATTTACATTTATTTTCTACAAAAACCTCTGCATATACAAGCAAAATACTGTATAGCTAGTATATTATTTACAATGTGGCTTTAACCACAAGCTTTAACTGTAGCATAGCAAGCAACTGAGTTACTATTAATAAGGTTACAATAGCTACTGTAGATACGGCATTTAAATTAATGAATTCAATAATAATACAATTTAAATGTTATAAAGTTACCAACATTTTGTAAAAGTCTATGCTATTATTTTTTTATGTTTTGGTGACATTTTTATGATTTGCCTAGTAGACTCCTCCCTTCTTGCTATGCATTGCATATCTTGTCACCCTTCATCTCACATGCCCTCAAACATGAATAATGAGGCAGCCAGGGTGGCAGGTACAATACGCTATGAAAAAAAGCCTGATATTCATGTAGATGAGAAAATTGCTTCTTGAGAAAAGCAATACAAGAACATTTCCCCTCTACAGTATATGTGAATATGAACTGCTGGCAATAAATTATTAAAGTAGTCGTATCTATAGTAATAGTATATGTATTTGTAGTAATATGTATTTCATATTTTTTTAAATGTTGTAACTTTGTGAATTCATTTTCAAAACATGAATATTATTGTGAAATAATGTGCTTATTATTATTATTATTATTATTATTATTATTATTATTGTTATGCACAGTATATACATATGTAGGTTTATGTTATACCTATAATTCAGAAAATGTGTCAAAGAAGCTTCTGAAGTTTATGCAACATGCTTGACCAGTCTTGCTTCCCTAAAAATTTCAAGTAGCTAACTTCAGAGATTTTTAGAGAGATGATATTATAGGTGCCCCAAAAATGCCTGTTTTTCAATGATATAATGAAATTATTCATATTTTTCAAGTGTCTTGAAGCATATGCTTTGTAAAAACTGTTGCTTAAATTGTTTTTTTTTTTTTTGGTAAAAGCTTAGAAAGAAAGAAAAAGTGTAGTGTCCGTAACCTTGTCAAATTCATGTTCTTAGCGATTTAGCATTTTAGAATAATACATATTTCAGATTTGTATTTTTTTATGTGAAATCTAAATTGGCCAAGTGTTATCTAAATGACAATGAAGATCATTGAAAGATTTGTGTTCAAATAAGTTACAGACACTACATACAAGGGCATGAACCTGTATTTAGCGAATGTGTTTCTTTTTATCTGATAAAAATATAAACGTGGATGCACATTTACAAATGAACAAGGCATGTAACGGGGGACATCAAGTATTATGAAAGATGGTGTTACAGTATATGATCTTATTTGAAAATTCACTTTTTCTACCTACTGTAGGTGAGACATGTTTTAGCACCAATACCATGTTTTGGCTGTATACATGTCTAATGATGCTTTTTCGCTGATTTAGAGTTCCTTCTTTTTTTTCTCTCTTTCATCTTTCTTCAGAGGAAGATTTGGATAAAACTCTTCACAATGAGAAGCTGTGTCCCCGAAACCCCAAGCCCACTCCGCTGGAGCACCCAATCCCCTACCTGAAGGCAGCCCTGGAGAAAGTACTAATTTCTTTTGCAAATTATAATTTAACTCACCAAATGACACTAACCCCTCAGTTCTGTTGAATAGCATGCCATGAGTACACATAAAAAATTCACATGCTTTCCCTAAGCAGTCCAAACCTACACTATTCATGTTCTTATATTCCTGTTGAGCAACACATTCCTCAGGATAAATATTATTTGGCATGAGCAGCTTTTTTGACAGATTTTGTTTGGTCCTTGAAGCTGTAAATATATGCATAAATATGCAATGTTCTCTTCCAGGTAGATGCGGTTCTCCGGCATAGCATCAATCCCACCAGCCTTCCTGCAATATCTGCCATCATCATTTACAATGACACTGTATTATGGACAGGAAACTTTGGAAAGAGGAATAGCAGTGATCCTAAATCAGCACCGCCTAATGAGTATACAATCTACAGGTGAGCTCTTTAAGACTGCTTTAAACGACATTCACAGTCTTGTCTTTATTTTACTTACAATCTTGCACACAGTCAAATGAAATCTCTTTCAGCTGCAATTTCTCTTGTTCTCAACAGTTAACACCACATGAACTAATCCAATTAACTACTTTGCTTTACTTGCTAATGCTTTTCTACTACTTTCCTTATATAGTCTCCTAACCCAGGTTCTAGAACTTTGAGAACAGTTATAGATACTTTGCAACTGATGGCTTGGTATTAATGTAATGAGTAACGGTATCACTAGTGATGTGAAGAATATTTGAGACGCTGTTTAGAATAAAATGTAAAGAGTATCCAGTGTGTATGTGTGTGTTTAAAAGTCATCCTACACAGTAGCCCTCCTGCTTCTACTCTCGTCTGACACCAGGCATGATTCTTTTCAAAGGTAAAGTGCAGGTTAATTTGTTTTATTTTTACTTCCTATTTTGTATTAATTATTTTATATTAATATTTTTAAGTTGGGGAACAAATCATTAACGTTTTCATTATTTCCTATGGGGAAATTCACTTTTATATATGAATGTTTTGATATACAAGCACACCTCTGGAACAGATTATGCTTGCAATCCAAAGTTTAACTCTACATGCAATTGTGTACCTATACAAGTAAACTATAATCTATATAGTATATGTTCAGTAAATCAGATTTTATTATCATTCTGGTTACTGACATAGCCATCCTTTAAGCAACATTGTTGTGTAAAGTAAATTTCTGAAAAATATTTCCCAGAGAACTGAGAGATCTTAATGCTAGCTGGCAGAGTACAAGATTATTACCATGTAAACCTCAATTTAAGGAGACAGCATCCATGTGACAGCCTGCGACCACATTTAGACTTCAATTGCCTCTGTTTGATTTTCTCAGTATAATGGACAGATGCACGTATTCCGTGAGAGAGTGCCAATTACAAGCTACAGGTGTTTCAGCTTTTCAAATATTTAAATTGATCAATTTGCATGCTACTCTTTTAGAATAAATTGCCTATGCATCTGAAACCAAAAGCAACTATACTTGAACTACTAATACTTTTTATATGGGAGGAAAACAGCACAAAAAAAAACTGAAAACTGTATATGAAGGAAGAAAGGATTGATAATGTGACATCCATATTGATACTTGAACAATAATTGGTATATATATAAAATGACATGTATTATAAAGAAGGTTGTTTAGTTTCGAAATGTTATACCTTAGAATACAAAGTGGCCAATTTGGCAAATTTGTTAAAGGATTCAATGAGCTTACCTTATGCTAATCTAAAATTATGTTGGCTAATTGCTGTCTGTCCATTTTATCAACTGAGGAAGAAGACATGTGCATATTAGTGCATGCTGATTTTCCTATTAATGTTTTGAAAAAGTAATTAAATTTTCTAATTGCTTTGATCCTTTAGGAATTATACCCAAGATGTTTTGTTTGTGTCTTTTAAGTCTGAATAAAAACCCAGTAATCCTATTTTCTAACGTCAATAATACAATGCAAAATAAAGAATTTGGTTAGCAATAATTTTAATAGTAGTATTAATATACCATGTGTGGAAATGTAGAGATGTGCCATATGCAGCACATACACAGTATATGTTCTATGTTCTGTATGTATTTATCGTATACTCCAATTCTTCAAATGATGTACTTTCTTTTCAAACTTAAATATTAAAAATAAAATTATACAGTTGATGTGGCACATTTACGTTCTCTCAGGGGTCAATCGTACGTCACACAGTAGTGTGTCTAATGATTCATTAGTGTGCAGTGTCCAGTATTCCTAATAGAAAATCTTCCAGGAATAATCTGTATTCAACCACAGCAAAGACTATGAGAAAAGCCTGGGCACCAGGAAGTAATATGTTGATGTTGAGTTCAGATAAAGCTGCTTTCATAGTGGAGATGTCATATCCAAAAATGCCTGCTGGTCTCTGGAAGTTAGCATGTTGTCAACCTGGCTAAATTTGTCTGGACTTTAACTCCCCTTTCAACAACATGTGTGAGGATTTTCGTATTGAATTTTGTTAGATTTATTTGGGTCGTCTTTGGGAAAGGTGTCTCACCTGCCATTCGGATGGCCCGGGTTTGATTCCCAGCCAATGTTTAAATGGGAGGGCTGCTTGGTTAAGAAAGGCATCTGGCGTAAAACCTTGTGCCAAGTTATGTGAAGTCAGATGGTCCACTGTGACGACCCCTTGACGGGAATAGCCAAGAAACCAACAACAACATTTGAGGAGGCTTTAGCAGATTTAGTAATGTACAAAATAAATAAATAAATAAATAAATAAACTAATGAAATCTGATAACACAATCAATGAAACTTTTCTTGAATAATTAACAGGTAAACCATAAATTAGTTTACTGGACCTTTTTTAAAAAAAAAAAAAAAATTTTTTTAAAAAGGTTTCCCTGCATTATGGAGTTCCCAAGGGAGAACACTTCAGGATCATGGCTGGTAACTTTTGGGAGTCCAAAATAACTTTTTTTTTTCTCTCTCTGAAGGATTGCTAGTATATCCAAAATCTTTCCCACCCTGATGCTTTACCGGCTTTGGGAGGACGGTAAAGTGGGCTCATTAGATGATCCACTGGAGAAATATGTGGAGAACTTCACCATTAAAAACCCCCTGGGGAAGGGCAAAAATTCAGAGCTGAAATATGTGGCGGATGGTCTGATCTTCCTGGATAGCGGTGAGGTTCAGATTCGCTCCTCCTCAGTCACCCTCCGTCGAATGGCCAGTCATCTCTCTGGTAAGTTACTTCCTGTTTCATTTTTACTGTTTTTGTCTTCCTTTATGATCCCCACCCACCAAGTCCATGTCACCCCTAAAGAAATCTGAATAAACCCTTGCCACAACCAAACAAAACATTTAATTTTAACGTGCAATCATTTGACGAGTTTAAAGAGCTATGGGCCCTTCCAACTTAAAACATACTGTACACTGCCTAGCAAAAAAAGTCTCACACTTTTGTTGAACCTTTAGCTTTAATTACAGTGCACACTGTGGTGGCCAATTCATGTGTAAAAATACATTTCTCACACTCCTGAAACCACTCTTTCACAATTTAAGACCTGGAATATGTTCTGTCCCATCAGGGAAGGAAATGCAATTGATGAGATAACCTGCTCATTCAGGACATTTAGGCTATCAGCTGACTTAATTTATTGCTACATACACACAGTTCGACCAACAGAACGATGTGACAGCAAGGAAGACTCCCCTCCACCGAAGGACCAGGTACTGTGTCTCAACACGGCAAATGTGGGGAAAACTCTGCAAAGAGTCAACCCTCGTAAAGCTCCTGGGACAGACAACATCCCAGGCAGAGTGCTCAGAGAATGTGCAGAACAGCTGGCAGATGTTCTCACAGACATCTTCAACATCTCTCTGAGCAGCGCTGTCAAGTCTACCACCATTGTCTCCGTGCCGAAGAAGTCTACTGTGTCCTGTCTCAATGACTATCACCCAGTTGCACTCACACTCATCATCATGAAGTGCTTCAAGCGGCTCGTTATGAGACATATCAAGACCCTGCTGCCTCCCTCACTGGACCCCCTGCAGTTTGCGTATCGTTCGACGGACGACGCCATCTCCACCACACTCCACCTGGAACTGACACACCTGGACAAGAAGGAAACTTACGTCAGAATCCTGTACATAGATTTCAGTTCAGCATTCAATACAATCATCCCCCAACACCTGATCGGGAAGCTGAGCCTGTTGGGCCTGAACACCTCCCTCTGTAACTGGATCCTGAACTTCCTGACCGAAAGACCTCAGGCAGTGCGGATCGGGAACTATACCTCCAGCATCACCACACTGATTACTGGGGCCCCCCAGGGCTGTGTGCTCAGTCCCCTGCTGTTCACACTGCTGACTCATGATTGTGTAGCATCACACAGCACCAATCATATCATCAAGTTCGGCGATGACACGACCGTGGTGGGTCTCATCAGCAAGAATGACGAGCCGGCATACAGAGAGGAGTTGCAGAGGCTAACGGACTGGTGTACACACAACAACCTGTTTCTGAACGTCAATAAGACAAAAGACATGATTGTCAACTTCAGGAGGACACGGAGCGATCATTCTCCACTCAGCATCGACGGCTCTTCTGTGGAGAACCTCGCTTCTCTGTCAAGAGCATGAAATTCCTGGGTGTCCACCTGGAGGAGAACCTCTGGTCCTTCAACACCAGCTCTCTACAAAAGAAAGCCCAACAACATCTTTTCTTCCTGAGAAGGCTGAGAAAATCACAGCCTCCACCACCAGTCCTCACCACCTTCTATAGAGGAACTAGCGAGAGCATCCTGAGCGGCTGCATCACTGTCTGGTTTGGGAATTGTACCATATCAGACCGCAGGACCCTACAGCGGATAGTGTGGACAGCTGAGAAGATCATCGGAGTCTCTCTCCCTTCTATCGAAGACATCTACACCACACGCTCCATCAGCAAAGCCACCAGCATTGTGGCTGACTGGACACACCCTTCACACTCACTCTTCACCCTCCTGCCATCTGGAAAAAGGTACCGAAGCATTCGGGCACTCACATCCAGACTGTGTAACAGTTTTTCACTAAAACAGACGAACTAAATAACATCCGGACTGAACTGATAAACACACACATGCACAATCACACTGATCTACAACCACCTTAATCTGTTCATACCCACCTCTCTGAACTGCTCTTTGCAATATTTGCACAATAATCCATCTCACTTTGCTATTTGCACAAAATATCTTTGAACACAATGTTAATTGTTTACTTGCTGCTCCACTACCTCAACTCATTCCTTATCACTGAAAAGGTATTTCTTTAATGTAACGTGTTGCGTTGTTGTGTTACTTTGTTATCTGTTGTCTATTGTGTATTTTTTCTATAGAAATTGATAGTGTTTTAGGTTAACTTAAAAATGTAAAAATCTGCGTTGTAAATTTATGTTGTGTTGTTAATTTATGTCGTCTGCATGTATGTTGCACCTTGGTCCTGGAGGAACGTTGTTTTGTTTCACTGTGTACTGAACTGTATATGGTTGAAATGACAATAAAAGCCTACTTGACTTGACTTGACTTGACTTGTTGCTGAGACCTGACCGACGGAAGAAATTCCAGATCATAACTCTATCTCCATTGGCTTGTACTGTGGTCAATTTGCATGATAGATGCATCACTTCATGTGCTTCCATTCTTACCTTGACATGACCTTATTCCATTCCGAAGTCCAAGCTTTATGCTCCCTAGCAATTAAGGCCTGTATCTGTTTCGTGCCAATCCTGTGGGTTCTCATCACATAGTGCATGTGGAAAATTCTGCTTAGTTGTTTCGTTTGCTCAATTGTAGGCTAATAATTTGAGCCATCTGAAACAGCAATCGTTTTGGTCAGACATATTATGACATTGCATGTGGCAAAGAGCTGCAAGTATCAGAGCAGTGATTCTTTGCTGACTGTATGGGGCACTGATTAAAACTCCCTGACAGCAATGGGGCTTCTGGGTCAGAAATTTTTCAACATGACCTCATTCAATTAGGTCATCAGGTGTACAGTATTTGACTCCACCCACCTTTCCAGATCAAAAAATAAATGATTGTAAAAGTTGTGTGACTGGGTCCCTTTTTGAGTATGCTATAAAAAGAATCCCTGGCTACGATGATTAGGATTTCAGAACCATTAAGCCAATTTTTCCCAAACAATCCATGTGAACACACACTGGTTCCTCCTTACCTTGCAGTATTTTTACGCTAAAAACACCCTGAGCACCACCTCTCCTAATACTAAACGTTTATAAATATGCATCCAACCTTGCATTAAATAAGTAAAAATCTCCATCTCTGAATGAATGTTTATGTGATATGTAGGTTTACCAAGAAGACTTCGTTCCACTAACCTGCTATGGAAGGGCAAAACTCAAGCTGCGATCAGTCTTCTACAGGATGATGTGCTGGTTGCAGATCCAGGAACCAAGTATGTCATGATTTAATTGTTGTCTCTTTTCACCATATGATTAACCATAAATGATATGGCTAAACATTTGTACTGTAGATGCCTGAGCATTCTGCAAAGTGTTGAGACAAAGATAAAAGCACGCAGTTGTACGTAACATATAGTTAGATGTAGCATTTTCATTTCTACTTGCTGTAACTAAGGGGACTAGCCCAAATATACACTGACTGGCCAAACGTCCCTGTTTTTATTCAATTAAGCCTTCCATTGTATTATTACTTTAATGGTTTTGTTTGAGCTGGCAACAGTTCATTTAACCCTGGTGATTAATAGAGTGGCATGTCACAATCATGTTGAAAGACGTATACTTGTGGTCACGGAAAAGTATTGTTAGAAAGCCAACAAGTAATTGTTGGGTTCATAAGCATTTTAAAGCTAGATCAATGAAAAAGTATGTAATAGGAGGTTCTAGCTTATAATCTTGAATCCATTCAGAAAATAAAGCATGCAGTTAAATCCATTATTTTCATACTGGCAAGACAAAGCTTTTCATGTAGTAAGTATGAAAATAGTAGGAAAAATAGGTATCCATGTTCAACCGGAGGTAAAGGATGCGCCAAAATATACAATACTGAAATGAAAAGACGAACAATATTACCCTGTCATCTGTGAGTTTATTTCTCCTGACAGAAACTAACGTACATACTGTATGCGTAATGTGTTCAGTGCACCGCCTCGCTGTAGACATATCATTTATGCACATTCTCAAACATGTCCTAGAACAATGGTTGCTGCAGACTCCTGCAAAAGGAGATGATTAGCTTGTGTAATGTTGACACTATGTTACTCGGTGCTGTCTTATTAAATCTCTCCCGGAATTGTTTTGCAACCTTTTCCAACTTGGTCCCCATTCAAGACCACTTACATACAGTATGTGTGAAAATAATAATCAATTATGAATACTTTTTCCTCCATTGAAAGACCCATTTCCAACAAGAACTGCACAACACAAGATCCTTTTCACTACTGGGAACACATGACAAATGCAGATGTGTATATTTTGGTGCATACAGTATGCAATGGTAGGTTATTTATATTTATCAAATCCGGTCTGAATAGATTGTTCATTCCTTTATGGGAAGAAGTGGCATGTTTGCACTCCACTATCCTCCAAATCATGCATGAGCATCAGTTCGTCACTTTACGGAGTGGCTCGGCTCTCACATCATTAATAAAAGTTCTTGGCCAAAAATTCATATAAATAAATATTGTCACATGGCATAAATTTGCTGAAGCATTGCCTCAGTAAATGGATCCTGTAATCAACCCTAATGGTGGGCCAGAGTATGCAACTTTTTTTCTTTGGCCAGGCAGTGTATTCCAGCATAATGCCCCTGCACACAAAGCAAAGTTTAGTGTGGAAAACTCAAGCGGCCTGAACAGGGCCCTTTGGGGATATATATAGAATTTGGAATGACTGCACACTCAGTCTTATAGTTTTGTGGCTGATTAGGCAATCCCAACAGCCACCCTACATTGCCATGGGTTGGGTGTTATTACAACAAATGTAAATAATGTAATCCTTTAATGTTCTATAATGAACTGTACCTTTAATGTTCTGTACATAATATGAACCTGTGTGTAAAACCTCATTGCAACTTTTGCCAATTGCTTACATACTTGTTGCACAGTTTAGCTAACTGGGTCAAAATTCAGCACCAAAGCCAATGAGAAACAACTCTTAGATACAAACATCTTGCTTCTATGTAAAAATGTCATTGTTATTGACAGTAATAATAATAATAATAATAATAATAATAATAATAATAATAATTGATGCATCATTATTGTACAAAAAATGTCATTTTGAAAACAGACTGTTGTGATTGCATTTTTGTACAATAATGATGCATTAATTATTATTATTATTATTATTATTATTATTATTATTATTATTATCAATAACATATCATTTATACAGTGTTGGGTGTAACAAGTTACAAAGTTAGAGTACTTGGAGTATTTCTTTGATGTACAGTACAGTAACGAGTAATCTAAAAAAGTAAACCGTGTTAGGTCCGCCATTTAAGTCTCCATTATTTAATTATATTTTTAAATTTTTAATCCGTTATTCAGACAATTTATGTAATCCGTAAACCAGACTTCAATTATTCCGTGTGTGTGTGTGTGTGTGTGTGTGTGTGTGTGTGTGTGTGTGTGTGTGTGTGTGTGTGTGAAAGTCGTCCTATAAGCCCCGCCCCTGATAAACCTCCCTCTGTTATTCCTTCTGTTATACCCCTATCTCACCTACTCATTTGACTCCCCCTCCTGCCAACATTCTGCAAGGTCTGCGGGGATTGACCCCGGGAAGATGGAAACGTAATCACAGCAGCAAAATTCGCAGTGAAGCATGATGAACCGTACTGCCGGCCACCGCACGAAACCGCACATGTCAGATAGGGGTATTAGTAGTTCCCTTTGTTCCAAACTTTGTAATGTAATTAGTTACTTCCCCCTTACTTAAAAAGTAACATCCACCAACATTGATTATATATTACAATATTAATATATAATATTATTATATAAGCTAGTACAGAACATCTAATCACATATAGTAACCAACACAATATGTTAATTTTAAGTTAAGTAATTAGAGTTAAATTATAGTGCTATGCATGAACATTAAATATTGTAAGGGATAAAAAAAGGGTAAGAAATATTCTGTGGATGAACAAAAAAATGTATTGCGTGGACAGAGTAGATGGTTTATGGATCCCAGCTTCTGTAAAGGTCTGGCGAATAACCTCATCGACATCAAAAGCAAAATCATCTTTGGATAGGCAACAGGGAAAATATCACCTTGTGAGCTATACTGGTCCTTGTGACCCCACCTCAGTGTCTCCGCATGCATCTTCCATTTTTTGCAGAAGAGACAAACACGCATGTGGTTGGTGATCATATACACTTTCCAATCTGAAGCCAAGTGCATTGAAAAATGGGGAGAAAGAAACTTGTGAGCCAGTCATAGACCAGACACAACATTGTCCCAGATGACAAACCTGGCAGCTCTGATCAGTCTTGTACAACTGCATTATGTAGTGCATCAGAAATGTGGTTATATTCGCAGTATTATAGGGACCAAGGGTGGCATGGTAATGGAAAAATCCTTGTAGAGTAATGACACACAAAGTAATGTTTCCCCACTGCGTAGGACATTCACCAAAATTCTTTGTCCTATAACACTTCAGGCCTTACGCCTGGTTTTAGCTAAATTGAATCCAGCGTTATCAAAGTAACTTAAGGAGGTCACCTGGCAAACCAGGTTCTGTTCAAAATGTAAGAACATAACACAGTTGGTTAGGTTTTTGACATACCGTACTGTCATTCTGTACGTCGTAACATCCAATCTGTCATGCATGTCTTTCACATCATTATGATTTTTTTTTTTTGTTCACAGAGGAGCATAAACCTAACATTGGAAGACTACATTTTATTGTAATGTTATGCCAGATGATGTGCAACAACTATACAGGCAGAGTGTTGTGTAAAAAGTTGTAGACATACCTGTTCTCCAGTCTAAATGTCTTTATCATAAATGTATCTCAGGTTGGACTGGATTCTCTTCCCAGCCTCCTTCTTGGTCAGGCCATAATCCAGGACATGGTCTACCAAAATGTCCCTAATGTTTTATCTTTGTCTATTGCATAGTCTTCTTTGTTCTTGTCCACCTCCTCCTAGTAGTCTTCCCTGTTAATTATCTCTTTTTCTCCACATTTTTTGTGTTATCAAAGCAGAGACGAGTTTCCCTGAGGTCTATTTGCAGTCCTAAACTATTTATGGTTCTAAACTAATCAGTCTTTTGAACAATTAAAGTAAAAGTGTTTTCTCAATGAGTGCAATGGATTTCATTTGCAGTGTCCAAACTAAGGAACCGTTTGTAGGGTTTTGCAAGAAGAGTGTTGCATAATTGCAAATAAAAAGCTAATTAGAAGCTGTGCTTGTCCTTTTGGTATTCAAGGCATTGGTACAAAAGTTAAGGTTGATGCTTTTGTCGGGGTATTCACGTTCACTGTGTAAGCAATGGGCAAAAAGTGTAATATAACATTTCATTCATCATTTCCTTACAAAGGTATTTTAATTTTTTTTAGATGTCACTACAGCAACTTGGCTTTTTCCTTGTTGGCACATGTCCTGGCTGACAGGGTGGTAGGTTTAAATTACCAGCGCTGGATTACTGATAATATCCTTGACCGTTTGGGAATGGAGGACACGGGTTTTGAAATCACACCCAGCATTCAAAGTCACCTGGCCGTTGGTGTCTATGCCAATGGCCAACCTGCACCACTTTATGACCTAGGCTGGTATCGGCCATCAGGCCAGATGTTCTCTACAGCTGCTGATTTGGCGAAACTAGCCATGATGTTTCTTGGGGCTTATCATCGCAAGCTCCTTGAGCCAGACACTGTAAAGATAATGCTCACTCCGTTGTTCCACTGTGACAAAGATTACTTTGCCAACCGCACTGGAACTCCATGGGAGGTAAACGAACAGCTTGGTTATGAGTTGCTTCGCAAAGATGGCGACCTGGATGGGTACTCTGCCACGTTTTCCCTAATACCCCGACTCAAGATCAGCATGGTTGTTTTGATGGCAGGCACAAGGCCTCAAAACCAAGATGTTATATCCAAGGCGTATTCATATATCATTCCTGCCATGGAGAGAGCTTTCAGAGATGCCAAGCGAGTCCTTGTTCCTCCCCCCAATCCCACTCCATATGTGGGGTTCTATACATACAGAAACATCACTTTTTATGAGATCAAAGCTGGACCAGGAGGAGTCCTCATCATGCAGCAGTTTGGGCCTCAGATTGAGAGCTTGATACCTGAGAGATACAGAACAATAAAGTTGTCTTACCTGATAGATAGAGTTTTTAGGGTTGTGTTTGAAAATCAGTATCCCTGCATTCTACATATGGGTTCTGCCTCTGTGTCATTGGAAGCCCAGGATGGACAGCTCTTCAATTTCTACATGTTTGACAAAATTGGCTTATCTCCTGGTTTTGATGCACCAGGTCTGAACACTTACAATGTGGTCCGAATCAGCCACAAACCCATATTTTCCAAGTGAAATCTAATATACAAAAAAATGGACTGTATTACATGTATTACCCATTGATGTTATTTTTTATGACTGTTGTGCACAGTTATTTGATTTAATACCCATTTTACAGTAATATATGATGAATAGATGGCTTTACACAAATCACTTTTAATCCTGGAAGTATATTATGGTAATAAATGCAGTTTAACAAAAGCCCTGGTTTATAAAACCTTATTTTTCACATTTGGTTCAGTAAGGACCTTTATTTTGGGTTACAAGTTTGATTATCAGTGTTCTCATTTATCAATTAATTATTGAACACTCAATGCATGCTGCAGTAAACAGAATAATCTGCACACTTTTGACCACCTCTATGGCTGATTTCAATAGCATGAAAAGAGGTTGCATTAATGTATTGAAAACAACCCTGAGTGCCCATGATCGGAAATCACCTAAATGCTCCATTATTTAAAAATAAATAAATAAATTGCAGCAGTAATCAGAGCAATGTTTAATACAGAAAGTGAGAGCATTTCCACACACACAATGCAACAAGAACATACAGTATTGGGACTAAATAACTGAGCAGGCATAAGAAAACCACTTGTTAGTGATTCTAACATGGGAAAAATACTTTCTTTTGCTAAGAAACATAAAGACTGGACTTTGAGGCAATTGAAAAAAAAAATGAAATATGTTCTGATGAGTCCAGATGACCCTATTCCAGAGCGATGGGTGCATCAGAGTGAAAAGGGAAATGCATGAAGAGATGCACCCATTATGCATAAATAACCAGTGCATAATGCAGTGCCATGATCTAAGGTCGCTTCAGTTGGTCAGGTCGAGGCTGAGTATGACTACCTCCATGTACTGCATGACCAGGTTATGACATCAATACACTTTGATGGCACAGGTGGATTTCAGGATGTCCAAATTCAATCAGTTCCAAGTTTGGAAGAGTGGTTCTGGGAGAATGAGGAATCATTTTCACAAATAAATTGGCCACCATTGAACGTCTTTGGGATATGCTGAAGAAGTCTCAATATAGTGGTTCAACTCTCCCATAAAATCTCACCCAAAAATGAATACAATTACAATTAAATGGGAATAAATGCTGCAATGTTGCACAAGTTTGTCACAGCAAATGCACACCATAACCAATGCAAAACACACAGAAACAAAATACTAGAATGCATAAATTGTTTTGTTGCATGACAGTGGAGAACATATAAATACATTTGGTTCATGATGTTTTAACAAATATATATATTTTTAATTATAACAATTTAAATAATAATAATAATAATAATAATAATAATAATAATAATAATAATAATAAATAGACTTTGCCCTAGCACCCCACAGATTTAAAGCCACTTATGTATTGAGCCATGGCTACTATGAGTTTAGTGATTTAAGCTATTTATGAGACATAGTCATAGTTGAGAATGGCAAAAAACAATATCCTATAAGTAATTAAAAAAGGATAAAAAGGATTATTCTAAAACATTTTTTTCTATGAATTTTAATTAAATACAAACCAGCACAAATGACAAATTCACACTATTGACATCAGCATTGATACACGAAGAAGAAGAAGAAGAGGAAGAAGATACATGAAGTTCCCATGGACAATAAACTGTTGTATCATGTACAGCCAATTCTGCACCCCATTAGCTTTTGTACGTACCTTTTTCTCATGTCTTTGTTTGAAAGCACCCCTTTCATCAACAGCTGTTCATCTGTTTGCTGGGGACAAAATGCTAGGCATCACCTCTCTTACTACTGTCCCTTTCATATCCTTGAAAACAAAATTAGTCTACCATTTTGCTACCAAGGTAACTGATGTCCATTAGGAGAGCATGGTCCATCAATGAAACCAGTTCAACCTCTATTACAGTGCTTTCAGTAAGCTCACTTATATATTTTTTTCCAAATCAGTGAAAAACACAGGTACACTGATTACTTATATGCGTTATATCACAGTGTAAAGACAACCACGATAAAAAGAGAAGAAAAGTCCTTGAGAAATCTGCAAGCTTTAAGAGAAAAAAAACATGATGCTTTTTAACACGAGACAATCCATGTCCTTTATCATTCACAGCTTATAGGGCTTGGATATATGAAAATATATTAATATTATGTTAAATTGGGTCACAATAGACTTTTCTGAGATACAGTTTTGTGGTACATTATCAGTATTATATATATATATATATATAATATATATATAAAATTACCTTTCCCTATTGGATAAGAAAATGTCCATATTTAGGGTGGTACAAATACAAACATTATGACTGCAAATCAATTCCTGCTATTATTATCACCCAAATGAGGATGGATTCTCTGTTGAGTCTGGTTCCTCTTAAGATTTCGTCCTATTACCATCTCATGGGGTTTTTTCTTGCCACCATCTTGCCCTCATCAGGGACAACATTATAATTTAGATTTATACGTATTTTCCCACACATTACATACTCATTTACCTAATTTTTCTTTTGATTCTGTAAAGCTGCTTTGCGACAATAACCACTGTTAAAAGCGCCATATAAATAAAATTGAATTGAATACAAATCCGTAGACTATATTACATAAATGTAGTGTCAAGGTCCTGCTCCCATCCTGTGCTGGGGATAACAGAGGGCTGGGGAGCTTTTGGGTATCGGCTGCAGGCCTGAGAGGTGATTCTGGCAGCCTCGTTGGTTTTAAGAAAAGAAATCTTAATCCTCTTGCTGTAGGGTGGAGAGTTGCTCCTTGAGGCATTGATTTCGTGGTGCCTACACATCAGCTCAAAAAATCGCTCTCGAAAACGACTGGATAGGAGGTTGTAGATAATGGGATTGATGGCAGAGCTGAGGTAAAACAACACTCCGGAGAGGATATGCACATACTCAAAGATGTTGTGCATGTGATCGGTCCAATTAGTGATGAAACTCCACAAGAGTCTGTCAATATGGAATGGAGCCCAGCAGATAGCAAAGGCTAGCACCACAACAGCTGCAGCAAATAACAAAGAGGAGCGTTAAAACACAAACAACAGGTTAAGATAAGAGAGGAAGGCTGGAAGCAGGACATTAAAAACTAAACAAATACATCAATGAGTACCAAACTGAATGCAGGAAACGTTTCATGAGTATCAAACCAGCATTGTAATATAGTGATTTTTCCTCCCTTGTTGGTCACTGTAATACATGCCCAAAGGATTTAATTTACAATATACAGTAGATTTTATGAACTGCAAATAAGGTCTTCTGGCAAACATTCGGTCAAAGGGCACATGATGTAATTCTCAGGTATCAACTCACTTTTAATTCCACGTATAATGGTATTTATTGAATATATCATACTGTACATACGTATACTCAGATCAACTATAATATTACAAGCATTGTTCCCAGTCTTGCCTTCCAGGAAGCTCTGGCCCTCTGAGCTCTGCGGTGTCTGCTACCAGGACATTGGCAATGGACCCTTTGGGTGCTGTGGGTTGTGGGAGGTCGTGGAGTTTTGGAGTTCGGCCAGCAGTCTTGGACTCTTTATTTGCTGGACCCTGTGAGTGGTTGGCTGTGGTGTACTCTGTTAGCTTTCTTTTATGGAACACATTGACTTTTTTAAGCAATTTGTGCTGCATTGGCTTTTTCTGTGGACTGATAACTGACTGGCTGGCTTTTGGTTGCTGCGGGCATGGGTGAGCCTTGGGTGGCCATTATTATGTCACCAGTCAACTGGAATACTATTGATAATCAATGGTAATGTGTTAATGTTATGTGGTGTTAATGTTATGGCTGTTCGGTCTAAGGGAATTTACTAATTTATGTTGGTTTAACTTTTATTTACATCTAGTACATTGAATATAAATATACATCCAAACAGCATGGTTCGCTTTTGGAAGAAAATATGTTATAAACAGAAAAAGTGTCCATTTATTATAAATGTTGTGTAAATGATCAAATTTAATTCATACAGTTTAAAACAGAAATGAAAGGGTTTGTTTAATACTACCTTTCTAGACTAATTCTGTTTATAGCTGTTCTTTCCTCCTTTTTTTTTTAATATTAAGAGAATAAAAATGCCCTGTTATTGCAAACATTATCATAATTGTTTAAAGTGCACGTACTATAGATTAAGCAATGATTTGTGTGTTATATAAGAGCTTCTGGCTATGTGGCAGAAATAATGCATAATGAATGACTCATTGTGTCAACTCTCTCGTGTGAGAATTGCCAGGCAGCTCATATGGTGTACTTGCCACTATTGATTTATTATATTTTTCATTACTTTTAAGTGAAGGCTATGGGTGATCTGGGTAAATTAGAGTGATTAAATTTAGACTAGGATGACCCTGAACATTTCGCATCTGGCTTTTATATGCATACAGTATCAGTTAATGGTGCCTAAACATTTCATTTGAAATCCTTTTAAGGGTTTTAATGGGTTTTATATGAGTTATAAAAATACAGCTTAGTAATTGTCACTTCCTTCTTGTTGACAATGCTAATATGGAGCAGATTTAAAAAGAAAAACCCTTTGAGACTAAAATTTCAACAAAAAGGCAGAAAAAAACCCCAAAGGAAATGAATGTCCTTATGTTACAGATTGGTTATGTGTGTTATTACAGTATGCCTCTTTCACAAGGTAAGTTCACTCAGGGTAGGAATACAGCTCCATCAGTGCACTTTGGCATTCAAAATGCATTCTCGCCACACTGAGTCAGCTTATGCTGGTTAAGTATAAATTACCAATCATGAACAAAGGTGGCATGTAGATATTCAACTGTGAATACTGCTTGTGAGGTAACTGCATGTGATACAGTACCTACTGGTTGATGGACACCACTCTCACGATATTGTCTTTTGTTAAGAGAAAACTCTCCAGCTCCAACAAGCTGGAATGTTGGTTTGTTACACTGACATATATTTTCACTTATGATGTTTAGGGTACAATGGAATTCTGTTTTCATTTGCCAGGGGGCATAAAGATTGCATTCTGCTATCATCTCTTTACTTTAAGATTGTGCTTAAGATCAGCTCATTATAAGTGTACAAAGTTTTTCCTCAGAAATGGATAAAGACATTATTGTGCGTGTCTGAGAAGCAATAAGAATACCAGTCTGTGCATGATATTCATTTCATGAATTTCAAGTCTGTGCATGATATTCGTTTCATGAATTTCAAATTAACCATGACTGCCACAAATCTGTTAACTGTAGACCCTAGTAGACCATATAATTCTGTTCCTCTTGGATGGAAAACCAGTGTGTGAGGGGAGATTAGCCTTTATAAAACTGCTGAGCTACTCTTGAGCTACATTGCTTTCCACAAATATTACAATTACAAATATCACAGGAACTAAGCAGGAAATCACAGCCTTTTCCTCCATAACATCAAGAAAACTGCTAGTGTCACAATCACAGTTTGAACCTTCAGCCTCATTTTCTGTGTCTGTAGGAGGTTGAAATCCAGCAAAGTAATGAATTTTTGTTTAGGTTAATATCCTCCATGCTTAAAGCATGCTTCTTTGTCCATGTGTAAATTACAATGGCTTGAACTAAAGGTGCATTCATCTCTACCACACCTACTGTATAAAATAAAACAGTTATATTTATTGCAAAGACTGCAACATACAGTATGGCTTTATATGTACTGTATGTGGTTTGTAGCCTTTACTTTTAGCTAGCTAATATTGTTGACATGATTGATTTTAAAGATAGCTAGCTTACTGATTTTAAAAATAAAGAATAAAGAAAAATTACGTTTTTTATTAGACATTACAATGATTTTGTTGCCTAAAACAAGCAACAGGTACTGTAATACTGTAAGTATCCTTATTCATATTTTTTATATTCTTTCTATTCCTACTCCTTTTTGGAAGTAAAATTCTCTTTGTGGGAACTTATTGAAATTTTATAACATAGTTTGATTATCATTTATCCACCCACCACCCATGTTGCTACACTTAGGTCTTTCAAACGATACGGGTCAAAATCTCCATCTGGTGTTATAGTGAATATCTTTGCAATAATGCACAGTTTGTTCATTAAACTTGATGAGATAGAGTGTGTCTGGGGACAAAGCAGCCCACCTGAAGATTTTCTATGAAACATCAACACAAAGCTTAAGGACATTCAAAAAAATCTGTATGACTATTATCGTCTTTTAGCTGTTTTACACTTGCTGTTTTATGGAATGGAACAAAAGATTAATGCTCATTGGACACCTGGATGCAAGACTTGACTGGTAGTGAATGAAGTATAATTAGGTGCAAAAAAAACAGACCAAAAAAAAAACACACAAAAAAACGGCATTTCAAATTTTATTCGACAGTGCACTCTTTGTCCTGTTTGAATGCACTGCTTCCCTTATAATACATGGTAGATTTTCCAGAGGTAGTGCAGCCCACCTGCCTAAGATCAGTAAACCTCAAATAAGCTGAAATTCAACAGTTGGAATTTCTTGTAGGCTGCAGTAGATGTAACTTGTGAACATTATAAATAACGTAAACTGTAAGCATAAAGTTCTGTACATTTGTTTGTATTAATTTATGAAACTGCTTTTAAGTCTAGGTATCTACTGTAGATGTCACACTGTCTTTCTTAGCTAGCAACAGCTAGCTGGTTTTTGTGATGACTTGGCAGACACTGCAAATGTTGGCCTGTGCTGAGTTAAATTTGAGTAAGTAAACAACAACAGGTAAATGCAAAAAATGAAGCAAACACATACGATGCAGAATAAATAAATCTTCATATTTTAAATAAATGTAGAAAAAGCATTCAATTGTGACTCACCTAGCATTTTGGTAATCTGCCTCCTGCGTCCGTTCTCAATTTGGATCTTCCAACTGGTGTCAGCACTACAATTCGTCCTCAGTTTCCTCCCTTTCTGCCTCTGTTCCCTGCCCAGGTTTATCCCTATCACTAGATAAAGCACACTAATCACTGTCATGGGCACAAAGTAGAATAGAATGGTGGTCACCTGGATCACCAAGTTGTAGATCCACTGGGGCTTTAAAAGGTTGCAAGTGGCTGACTCTAGGACCTTCTCAGGTAGAGAAATATAACATAAGCCATGAAGAGAAGTGTTGGGAATGGCGCAGACCAGGGACACGGCCCAAACCCCTCCAATAACTCTCTGGGCGTGTTTGTTGGTGATGGCATATCGTGTCTTAAGCGGGTGGACCACAGCCACATAGCGTTCAATGCTCAACACCATGACATTGAGCACAGACGCGAAGCAAACAGTCTCAAATAGAAAGATTTTAAAAGAGCAAATGCTCTCACCAAACGGGAATGGGTAGTTCTGCCACAGGTCGTATATCTCCAGAGGCATTCCAAATAGAAGCACCAGTAAATCAGAAATAGCCAGGCTTAAAAGGTACAGGTTTGTGGGTGTTCTCATCTTTCTATGCTTAGTGATCACAGTGCAGGTGAGGAGGTTCCCAACCACACCAGTGACAAAGATAAGTATGTAAGTAAGTGTCACTGGAAGGAAGTACGGAGACCTTTTTGGACCAAGTAGTCTGAGCAGAATATCTTCCAGTGTTTGGGGCTGACAATGTTCACTTCCATTGCTAGTGTGATTAAATGAAGTGATGTTGCATGGAGCAAAATCAAATTCAGTTCCATTTAGAAAAGGACCACAAAAGCAGTTTATGGACATTCTTAAATAGAACAACCTTAGGAAGAATCTGAAGCCAAGAATCTGGGGAATAGATCCTTAGAGGGTGCTATATCTGCATTCTGCAGTTTTAGACCTCATGCTCAGTATGGTGGAGATCTATAAAAGAGATTACAATTGTCACAATGTTGTGCATGTGTTTAGAAATGCATATAAACAATTGGCAAAAAAAAAAAAAACATTGGAAAACATTTTAGCATTTAAGAAAATCTCAAATATTAATTACAATAATTTTCATTAGAAACTATGTAGGTTTAAAATAGTTAGCATTTTTTTCCCCATTAAGACTTAAAATTTTCAAGTTAACCATGCATTTACTGTACACATATGTACATACAGTGGCAAGAGTTTTTTGTGTGTGTTTTTGTATTATTTAAAGTCAATACTCTTGACTTAGATGAAGATCAGACATTACTTTGTATAACTTTTATAATTTAATGCAGACACCCATGAAATTCCAAAAGACACAGATATTTTTTTTTCTTGTCACTGTACTGTATATACAATTCTGGAACAAAAATAAAGGAGCACTGCAAAATTATCAGTTTCTTATGATTTTTTTTTTCTTACAGGTGAATGTACTCATCAGATGAACAGGTTTGTTTCATTTTTTTAGTGAACTGCTGACAATAGTTCTTCTAAATTCAAAATATAACTATTGTTACTTACAGTGTATATTTAGTATAAATATAAGAAATCAGTATTTGGTGGAATAACCTGGTTTGCAATTACAGCATTCATGCTTTTTGGCATGCTCTCCACCAGTTTTTCACATTGCTGTTGGGTAACTTTATATCATTCTTTTTGCAAAAAAAAAAAAAAACAGCTCAGCTTTGCTCAATGGTTTGTGACCATCAGTTTTCCTCTTGATGACATTCCAGAAGTTTTCCAGAAGACTGGAGTCTCTTCCCCCCCTCCCCAGAGCGGTACTGTATATATGGCTTTAAAGTATTTGATACGACCAACATTATTCTTCAACACAGGCAAGCCTTCTTGTCATTTCTTTAAGTAGTCTTCAGGAATATTTCTACAGGCTTTTTGAAAGACATTTCAAAGCTCTTCTTTGGAAGTTGGCTGCCTTTTGTTCCGTTCTCTTTCAAGATGGTTCCATACTGATCCAGTAATATTGAGATGTGTGCTTTGTAGAGGCCAGCTTATGGCTGATAGTTTTTTTTTTCATTGGCAACGTGTTTGAATTATTCCTCAAGACTACTTAAAAAGAACAAAAAAACAACAAAAAAAAAAACAAGACAGTCTCACTCTTTGGAGACTCAGGACTTTTGCCCAGTAGTGTGGATATGCACAGGACAGCCATACTGTAGGATTACAGTGCAACACTACTGTGTAAGTTCTCCCCATGCTGGTGAGGCAGCTCTGAGCGCTTGGTGCATGACTTCACAAGACCTGGTGCCTTTCTATCATGTCCAGCATTGGCTTTTCTTTTTTTTTTTTAGTGATTTGTGCTGCATTGACTTTTCTGTGGGATCGGGCCAGACAGGCTGGTCTTTGCTCCCTACAGCCATAAATAAGATTTAGATGAGAATTACAATGTTATTCAATTCACATGGCGGTGGTGTTAGTCTTGTGGCTGAGTGTTGCACTGCATATATAACAAGTTAGTGCAGTTTTTTTTTTTTTACATAATCGTTCTTTATGAACATGAAGATTCATTATACAGATCCAATTCATTATACAGTATTTTATACACAACATATTGATATTTATCTCATTTTTATCTTGTTTGTACATTGTGGTTTTTTTTTTTTATTTGTTATGCGGTTGACAGAGTAGTATAAACAGCCTTTTTCTTTTTTTACTACCATTACAATACATCTGGAGCTAAGTATTTGCCACTATTATAAAACTTTTAGTACATACAGTACTTAATATGTTGCATTTATATTATAAAACAAGTTGTAATATTTTGTGTAACACAATTAGCTTACCCAAGACGGGGTTCAGAGGTAACCAATTCAGTAAAAAAAAGAAAAAGAAAAAACTGCTGAGCATATTACCAGGAAACTACAGTATACTGTTTGTGAGGGTCACAAGATGAAAAGACACATTTTTCCCAAATACTGTTGTTAACAGCATGAAGACAAAATAAAATTATTATTTTTTTATAGTGGTGTTCACAAATTAGACAATACAGCAATGGGAACAGCTCTACAGGGACAAGGGGATGATATCTGTATACACATTTGTGTTAGTAGTAAAATAAAATATTTTTTTTTATACTTTTCTTGTACACATTTTTTTTTTGAGATATCTACATACTGTGCAAAAGATTAGGCACCCTAAGATTTTTTTTTAGCATAAATGTTGTTATACACATTTACTTTATGACTTCATTATGGAGTCAGTACAAAAAAAAAAATCTAATTTACAACATTGGGATTCCAGCAAAGACATTTTTAATCTAACAGGAAAATATCTGTAGGCTGGACAAAAAGAAAGCTGAGACTATATTTTAAGCAAACGGTGACCACACCAATTATTGACTTTGTTTCATTAATTACCGTTTTCTTCTTTTTTATAATAATTTTTTTTATGTAGAAACTTTTGAAGACATCCTTGCACTACAGCAGTTATTTGCACAGTACTACATTATATTAAACATAAGCAAAACAGCTGGTCAGACTAAGGTACCAGTAAAAGTGTGTGATGCTTTGTCAATTTATCTGTTGTACGGTGATTGTGACCCAGATTACAAACCAAATCACTGCCCCGCATATAAGGATATACAGACTGCATCAATAAACCACACTGTGTGACAAGCAGAAAATGGCAGCTGGAAAGGCAAATGACATAAAAAAGCAATAGTCATGGACTTAATTTGGCAGCTATTCATGGAAACACGCGTGTTGCAGTGTGTGTGTGTCAGAGGTCACATGGAAGTAGGCCTACATGGCATAACCAGTGACCACCATAAAGGTAATACAGATAATTATTATTATTAATTTTTTTTTACATTTTTATTTTAATTATGTTTTTCTATAAAAGAAAGTAAGCAGGAAAATTCCTTTCTGTTTCACATAAATATTACTTCTATTTCCCACAGGTATTATTCAGCGGTGTTCTGCTCTACTACAGTACTGTATGTCCTGCTGTTGCCTGTGCATCACTGTGCACTTTCTCAGCTTAACATCATCCCTCCCAGTAGATTAAGTGTGACAGCTATTTCAAAACAGCTTTCTGGTTAGCCCTTACCAGGAAAAGAAATAATCTAAATATTTCACCAGTCTTTCATACCATGTAAAAAAAAAACAACAACTATGGCCGGCAGTCTGCTGCAGAAAAATTGCCACCTATCATAAAGATAGGCAAAAACCATTATCATTTTCATGATTATGATAATGTTGTTGTCTTTAATAAGCTGGGAATGTGAGAGAAATACAACTTTGAAATATTTATATAAATAAATAAGAGCCACATTTGTCACAGACTATTGGCACCCCTCTGTTTGATATTTTGTGCTTCCCTCTGTCAAAATAACAGTACTGAACCTACAATGCTTGATGAGACTGAACAACATAGAGCAAGGAATCCGAGTGCAATCATTAGTACAGAATCTCTCTAGATCCTTAGAGTCTGGTATCTCTTCTTTTGGACTCTTTTCTTTACTTCAACCCACTGGAATCTCAATGGAATTTTTTGTGTGAACTTGGTTCATCCAACTATGACACAGGCATGCTGTTTAATGCAGTCCTTGTATACTAAAAGATTATCAGGTAAGAGAAAAGGTCCTACATTGTCACAGATCTTACACCATAATGTACATAACAGCAAGAATTAAGTTTGATGCCAAAAAGCTCATTTAAAACTTTTTTTTTTTAAATATATGCTTTTTTTTTAATTAGTTTACTCACAGAATCAAATTCTACTAAATTCTCCAGTAGTATCTCGTAAGCAACAGGACTCAATGTTAAATCCTTGGCAAAACTTCTGCCTGCCTCTCTAAGTATTTTTGTCATTCTGTGAGAAAACAAAATTGAGTTTTTTCCTGGTATTTTCATTACAGCTCCAGTTGTTTTAAATGTCTTAAATATCGGGCAATTATGGGCAATTTGGGCATTTTTATAAATTTTTGTATCCACTGGGTGATTACTGAAGGTCAACACACTTTTGCTTTATTTCATTCATGTATTCTTTAGACCTCTTCATGCTGTACTGTATAATAAAGGTTTTAGCCTTTGAGAGTGTTGTCATCTTTCAGAATAAAACCTGTCACATGCTTCACCACAGACATTGCAATGAGGAGGCTCACAGTATTTCTAGCACAACTAAATATGTTTTTGTTCATATATTAAAGCATGCTTGTTCTTGGTTTTTACATATTAGTTAATTATATGACTGGATCTTTGTGACGATTTGAAAATTTACCTTCCTTTCAAAAAATGCAAAGTGTCCTGAGAAATGATTTAGCTGTTTTGGTAACTGTGCTTGGAATTTGAGAATAATGGTAACATTTCAGAAAATGTTCCTAAATAACTGAGGAGGGGAAAATGAAAGGGAAGTGCATGTGGAAATTAGAGGTGCTTTTTTTTTTTTTTTTTAGACCAAGTACAGTACATGCTTTTAGGGCAAAACAGTTATGAGGACTATAAAATTGTGCAGTGCAAGTGAAGGCAGCATGTGTGAATGGTTTCTGATTGGTGTCAAGTCTCAGACAACAGCAGGTAGCGTTTTTTAAAATCTGCTAATCCTGGCATGGTGTACCTTGCAGTCATTTCAGATGTGCGGCTGAAAGCTACAGTACTAATGTTACTGATGTTCTGTCTTTATCTGGTTTAAGGAATAAACAGAAGCAAACATGTAGTAATCTTTGGGTTGATGGCTTTATATAATTTTTTTTTTTTTTTTTAAAGACAGATTTCATCACCAAAGGGAAGGCAATGCTTAGGTATTAATAGATGCAAAATATTCAAATGTCAGACACATCTGGTGATTTATCATTCATAAATAAATAAATAAATAAATAAATAAAAAGAACGAAATGACTACATACACCATGCTGGTTATAAAGGTAAAGTATGTACAGTAGAATTATACAGATTGAGTGTCATTCATACAAACATATATAACTTTATAGATAGATAGATAGATAGATAGATAGATAGATAGATAGATAGATAGATAGATAGATAGATAGATAATTAAACTATTTATCCCGTAGTACTTCACAATACTGGTACACAAATAAGCTTATATTAACTCATACCATAAGTATTAATGCATGCATGAAATAATAATTATCAATAAATGATTAGTTTCCTAATTAATATATGCTTATTTGCGTACCCGTATAGTAAGATGTTACAGTTTATCCTTTCTGTAATATATTTTTATTATTACAATCCAGATGATAGATGAAACACCGCTTTCATATAGATCAAAGACACATACCTTGTCGGAAATTCTGGTTCAAAAACTCCCTTCCGTAAAAAAATCCTCCTCTTAGTGGGGAAAAAAAGGCGATTAACTTTATCAGTGCGCGATCCCGGTGACGGAGCGACGCTGAAGGCGCGGCGCGCGGCGCAGAGGGCGCGCGTGATGATGGAGATGCTGATGGGCTCGGGTGCTCATCTCGCACGCACAGCTTTCACTGAGACGCGCGTGCAAATCGATCCGCTCTCACCTCTCTCATAGCTTGTTTTTTTTTTTTTTTTTTTTTTGTAGCGCGGGTGTTTAGTTTAAAAGTCACTTCTCATAGCTTTATTCATTTTCATCTTCAAACGCTTAATGAGAAATCCTGAAACTCCCTCCGCTTTGGTATGGGTGATGACAGACTTTGTGTGGCATGGTGCCCCACTCTTACAGCATCAATTTGCATCAGTGCAGGCTCTCAGTACACCACAGGCGCTTCTGTCACAGTGAATTTCTGACTGTAATACATTTTCTGCCTCAAAATCTACCAGACTGAATGAAAGCCTTTTTTCTGACCACCCATCTGTTTAACACGCATGCACTACAACTGCACTGGCAATGTTAATGTAGCACAGGTTCATTTTGTACTGACTGTTGCCCATCTGTGATCAAGCACACCATTTCATCCTTTCTGCACTACCAGTGGCATCTATCCATTAAATTGCCACCATTAGACCACTCACTCACTCACTCACTCATTGTCTATGCTGCTTTATCATTACATGGCACACACACTCACACGCTCATTCGCTCAATTAGCCTAATGTAGATGTTTAGAGTACCCGGAGAAAACCCACCATGCACAGGGAGGACAGGCAAACTCGCACCCAAGCCCCGAGGCCGGAATCGAACCTGGACCCTGGAGGTGCAAGGTGATAGTGCTAACCACTAAGTCACCATGCAACCACCATTAAACCACCACTGACAAAAACTGTTGGGTGATGGACCATTCTTAATCCAGCTGTTACATTAACATACTGACATCCATGTACTGTATGTGTAATGGTATTTAGGGTTTTAAGAACACTCCATTCTTATCCTTAGGGCAGGAGTAGCTCGTTGGTTAAACTACTGGACTGCTGAACAGGAGGTTCACTGCCAGGCTGCCTTGAGCAAAGTCCTTCAATTCCATTTACTATGAAAGAAACAAAATACACTATGGTTTCATAAACTGGTGTCAATTTGCTAGGGAGCATAATGATTATACTTGGGAACAATGGAAAAAGGTTGCATGCTCTGATGACTTCAGATTGACCCTATTCCAGAGCTATGGGCTTGCCAACGTAAGAAGTGGAGCACATGGAGTGATGCACCCATCATGCATAGTGCCCACCATACAAGCATCTGGAGGTGTTATGATCTGTAGTTTCTGCAGGCTCAGCAATCTCAGCCGATGACCTGAATGAGTTTTTCTTTCCCGATGGCATGGCCATATTCCAGGACTCAAATTGTAAAAGAGTGATTCTGGGAGGATGAGGAATCATTTTCACACAGGACCTGGTCATCCCACTGTGTGCTGCAATCTAAGCTCAAGGTGATTGAATGAAATCATAGACTATGTGACGTTTTTTTTTTTTTTTGGCCAGGCAGTGTATTTAGTCTCATAAAATACATTGCACTTGAATTCAAGAAAGGATCCCATCACGCTATAATAATAAAATAATTTAAATTAAAACTTTTTTTTTAAACATCAACTTCTGAAAATAAAAACTTGTAGAAAAAAAACAAAACCATGCTTTACATACAGTACAGAGGACACATGTGACAAATGTTGGACTGATACAATGCAAAGTCTCAAAACAAAATCAAAATTTATAACTGAATTGTGATTATAAGTGTGTGTGTACTTTCAGGGTGTACTGATTTCACTATGCATGGCTTCTATTACTCATCTCTGACCACAGAATAAGTCGTCATTTTCTAACCACAGGGCCACTTTTGGCTAGATATTGAGGTGCTTGGAACGCTCTAAAAAACACTACTACACCAGACACACACTGCAAAACATGATATCAAGTGAAAGTATTCTCAGTTTAGTGTTATCAAATGTTTTCCCTTACAAAATTATCAATAACTGTGAATATTAAGAGTAATTCTAGACACGTGTAATAATTTCAGCCCAAATAAGTATAATAAGCTTTACATTTGTAGTTAAAATAATATAAAGAAAGTAGAGTTTTTAGCTCATCTTTAGATCGTTACTTGATGACATCTGGGTCTTGGGCAGTCTTTAAGCATAAACATTTTAACTGCATTTCTTCTTCTTCTTCTCTCTCTCTCTCTCTCTCTCTCCCTCAATGTCACTCACTTCAGCTGTCACTGGTCTTTGGGGGGAAGAAAAATAATGGATATGTTCATGATTCAAAACCCAGCAAGCTCATCAGTCAAATATAGTAGAAGTACTGTAATGGCTTGGGCATGCATGGCTGACAACACTTGAAGTGTGAATACAGTTGATAATCACCTGGTCTTTTTCCAGTCTTTGCCCATAATAGACTGAGATATGTTTTGGAGATGAGATAATCAGCCCATCTGGCACCAGCAACCATGCCAGAGTCAAAGTCATAAAGATCACACATTGCTCACATTGTAAATGTATAATTTGATTGTAGAAGTGTGTAAATGAGCAATTGTACAGGTGTTCAAACCCAAGGGACAACAGAAGAACCATGTGAAAGTAACTAACTGAATTATTTATCTAAACTTGGTCAACCACATCATACACCTTTTAAATGTATCCATTATCTTAAAGTGGAATCTTCTGATTTAGTCCAGAGTTCCAGGGAGCAGTAACAGAATATGCACAAGGGATCAAATTTTTCATGCGATTTAGAAACAACCCTGTTGTAGACGCCGATCTTGACTGAGGATTTGTGTGGGGAAAGAGGAGTTATGGAGCACATAATGTTCACATGAAAGATGCGTGATGGTGAATCACACATACAGTACAGTATGTTGAATCCTTTATTACTGATGTCATCCACTATGGACACTCCATTTCGGTAAATTCAAATTCTAAAAGAAATTGCCAAACAATACCTTCATTAGAAGCTCTAATGTGATTTACAGAAATGACCTTTTCATTATGAATGTCTTTCCACATTTATCTGTCTGAATAGCGCCCCAACACATAATAGCATGGTCCTCCAGACCAATATATAGCCGAGGTGTCACTTGATTATAAATTTTTTTTTTTTTTTTTTTTTAAAGGAGTGGGTGGTGAGAGTGCTGCCTGTTGAAGGGTTTTGCACTTTGAAATATTATGCTTACCAGCTAGCCTACATTGTTCCCTTGAAAAAAAAAAAAAAACAGGGGATGTCCCCTGGGATTGCAGATATAATATTGTTAAGCCTATCAAAATTATATTTTATTGTGGGTGTGGCCAGATGTAGCCAGAGGTGCAGTAAAAAAAGAGCATTATAATCTCACTTGATACATGAAGATTATATAATAATAATAATAATAATAATAATAATAATAACCATTTTAGTGTTAAATACTGTTGCATTGCATCTCCAGGGTTCAGGTTTAATTCCCACCTCTGGTCTATGTGCCCTGTGCTCGGTGGGTTTCATCCGGGTTCTCCAGTCCAAAGACATGAAGATTAGGCAAACTGTCCTTCCCAAATTGCCCGTAGTAGTGTGAATGAGCATAAGAGTGTGTGTGTGTGTGTACCCTCACCTCATGCCCTAAGTCTGGCATAGGCTCCAGACCCCTCACAACCCTGTGTATAGGATAAAGTGGGATAGTCGATGAGACGATGAGACAACCACCACCAACACCATCAACACCACCAACAACAACCATAATAATAGCACAGGAAAGAGAGAAAACGACAGAATAGATCTTAAAGGATGAGGAAGACCAATATGTGTAATGAGAGGAGATCTCTGCATAGTCATAGTGGCAATAATGGTATTTAAGTGTATAGAAAGCCCTGTAGTGTGGCATCGACCCCCCCCCCCATTGTAACACCTGCCAACATAATCACAAATGTGATGCAAATCTGCTGCTGTTAATGTTAAATCCCACATCACTTTGCACAAACATAACAAATCTTTGCAAATGTAGCAGCTATTACATTTGCAGGTCGATTGTGTGTGTGGGAAATCTATTATATTTGTTGTTGATTATTAAATTTGTGGGCTGTTATTATTTTGGCAGGTGTTGGAGGTCCTTTCAAAATAAGAAAAAGAGAAAGCTCATTCATGTTTATAGATAATATTTTAACGTGTTTTTAGCTTCGTGCATAAAAGGTATCTGATCAGACGCCACATTAATTAATAAGACTCATTGGGGAATGCATTGGGCATGAGTGTTACAATTGAAGTCTTATCTTCACTGATAATATGTGAGTTTATTTTTATGCCAGATAAATTCCTTTTCATTTATTTCATTTAATTCATTTATATTTGCATATGTATGATTTTTTTTTGTTGTTCTTTCACTCATTCATGTTAATGGTTGGGTCATAAATTGTGCCCATTTTGCATTTCCAGTGGTAATCAATAAAAATGTAAAATAATTGTAAAAAATTTGTGAATATGGTGTAAATATAAAGGAAATGAGCTGATCACTTAATTACAAAATAATGGTGAACAATGTATTTGAGCAACTTGTAACACTGAGACACTTTTTCCATAGATGTTTCTAAGCAATTAATCAAAACTTATAATTAACATAAAATGTAAATTTTTTAAATAATGTCAAAAAATATATAAAACACCTGTAGCATGCACATCAGTCCAATATTTGTATAAATATTTACAAATCTGAGTGATTTTTGAGTATTCATTGAAATTAGGTTGTAATAAAGGTTACTACTTCCAATCTTTCATGACTTGATTATATTCACACATAATTGCTAGACATCAAAATCGTGATTATGTGGGTGAAGTGACACAGGCAATGAGATTACATTTTAGTTGATGTACTTGTTTTTACCAAAAGAGGGCGATGTTTTTACAGATGTGTTGTATAATTAAACCTTATTGCCAGACAGAAATATACTGTATACTGACGGTCTAATAAGCAGGCCGATAAAATGAGCCAATTAAACCTGAAAAAATATATAATATATTATATTTTTGTTAATTTTTCCCCTTTAGGATTTTTTTTTTTTTTTCAATTTGATGCATAGTATAATTAAACGTGATGGTGGTGGCACAGTGATTAGCATTGTGGCCTTGCACAAACCTCGGTTTGTTTGCCCATACATGTTTGACCCAGTGTAGGGCAAGCAATATACAGATAGAGTGAGCGAGTGAGTGACTAATATTGTTCCAAGATAGTTTATTGTAAACAAAATATGTAACATAAATCATGTTGAGCTCTATGATCTCCATGTCCATGTTTTGTATAAAACAAAACAAAAACACTGTATATACATATAGAGA
>QMIH01000068.1:938784-1000982 GCA_003987875.1 Clarias batrachus
AAACAAAACTCTCTCTATATGTATATACAGTGTTTTTGTTTTGTTTTATACAGATTGCTCTACCTTACCTGGAATAATATTGCTGGGGCAATAAGATTTAATAGGTTTAATAGGTTTAGCATGGTCATAAGTCTTACTGACCAATCAGCATGAAGCAAAACATTCTCACAAAGAGCCAAAACTTTACGATGATCCTGTCAAACATTAACAAGAGACGTTTCTGAATTCTCTTGATATTATTATTGAAATTGTATTTGTTTATATGCACATGAGGCATTCAAGTCAAACTGGGACAGAACACATTTATGAGAAAAGAAAAACATCTTTATCTCTCTGACCCCGTGCTACACTAACATACTTATCTCAGTGTTTTACTAGGGCTTGTATAGAAAGTTTTCTCTGTACACCAGACTCATGATTGGACTGCCAGCTTAATATCTGAATGGCCTCCCAGGAATTCCTAGAATGGCCCAAACTGAGAAATCGCTTGGATGGAGGTTGGGAACTGTACAAGGATGTGGCAATAACTCCCAGTCAAGTTCCAGTAATGTGCATGTAGTGTTCGTAAATGATCATGTGTACAGTCCCCATAAACAGATGCTCTGGCAACAAGTTACCCATCGATTTTCTTGGAACAGGTGTGCCACTTGTTAAGTTTTCACACCTTCTTTCACAAGAAATTTCATCAAAAGTCCCAGTTTGACTTGAACGGCCCTTGTAAATCTTGGATGTCATCAATAGGCTGAGATATTTCGGGCTGTAATGCACATGCATATGATTTATTATTATTTGGGGGTTTTCCAATAATCACATCAATGTTGTCATTTACAGTACATCCATAAACGAATAGGGTTTACAATTTCTCAACAAATTATCTCAGCCTTGTTCAGTTGCATCAATAACATTGAACAGAAGCAAGGTTCCTGTCACCGGTCAGAACAGTTGTCGGTAAAATAAACGACAAACTAAAAACAACCAAATGACCCCTGACCTAGAAGGTTTAACATAAAAACAGACACAGACCCAAGAATACAAAAAAGCTTGAAATGATCTCCATGTCCATGATCTACAATTATATGTTACAAGAAAAGATTCAGTGCTATTTGTCTTTGTTATGTTTGGAAAAATATTATGATTATGTGTAGGTAGAAGTATTAAATGTTTAAACCGATGTTTTTACTATTATTTTAATGCATTTTTTATGAAACTCTCTAAGACAAAGGTATATTTTTAAAAAAGAACCATTGCCTATGAATGCCATGGTAGAACACATCTGTAATCCTAAATCCTATGGTCCAAGTCTGATGAGTAGCTGAAATACACTCCTGGTGCCAATACCAGTTCAGATAAAGTGGGGAGAATTGCGTCAGGACTGGCAGCTGGGATAAATCCTGTGCCAAACTAAATATTTGTGGATCTGGTGATCTGCTGCAACCCGCTAACCCAGGTTCACTCAGAAAAATAAGCTGTAAAAAGAGCAAAGGATAAGAATAACTATAGTGAAAATTAGATGTCTCTTTCTTCATTAGGTTCAACATTTCAGAAAAGATAAATACAATACAGGTCCCATTTCACTGTCATTTGTGTCCTGTTTTAATCAGGCAGATCACCAGGATGGTATACTGTACAGTACATATATGGTAACAGTGGTATATGATAAAGCACTTTTCACTGTTATTTAAACACACCTACTTATGTAAACACAGGAGTTTGCATAAGTAGGTGAAATTAAAAAAGAAATTAACAATTTCTTTTTGTAAAGAAATATTACAAACAAACATCAATATAATGTATAGTAGTTGAGCAGAATTGCATGTGTGTATGGATGGATGGATGGATTGATGTACTGTATGTATGCATACAGATCAGCCATAACTTTAAAACCATTAATATCATTTATATTTAGGCATTTGGCAGACGCTCCTATCCAGAGCGACTTACAAAAAGTGCTTTAAAGTTTACATTACTGGATAGATACTTACACTGTGTTAACTAGGTCAATAACTAAGTGCCATTAGTCTAACACAACTGGGAAGAGGGGTTTTTTTGGGAAGGGGGGGGGGGTTAGTCCTGTAAGTACTGGAGAAATAGATGATAAGTTTTGAGTCGCCGTTTAAAGATAGCCCAAGTCTCTGCTGTACCTACATCTAGAGGAAGTTCGTCCCACCACCTAGGTGCCAGAACAGAAAAGAGTCTGGATGAATGTCGCCCTCGATCCCTGAGAGATGGTGGGACGAGGCGAGCAGTGCTGGAGGAACGGACGGAACGCGGCGCAGTGCGTGGTGTGATTAGAGCAGAGAGGTMAGWGGGTGCTGGGCCATTTTTAGCTTTGTAGGCAAGCATCAGTGTTTTGAATTTGATGCGGGCAGCTATAGGAAGCCAGTGCAGGGAGCGGAGGAGTGGGGTGGTGTGGGAGAACATGGGAAGGTTGAAAACGAGACGTGCTGCTGCATTCTGGATCAGTTGCAGAGGACRAGTHGTGGACRGMGRYAGSCCAGCCAGGAGTGAGTTGCAGTAGTCCAGTCTTGAAATAACAAGGGGCTGAACAAGCACCTGAGTAGCCTGTGAAGAAAGGGTCCCTTTGTGTAGTTGCATTGTGCCTCCATAGGACTTCTTAAGGTGTGCTGTGAGGGATCCATCAAGATTATAGTGGTGGATCCTTGTTTTTCCGGTGCATTCCATGGGTGCTCGATCAGTGTGGGATTTGGGGAGTTTGGAAGCCAGGTTCAACATTGACTTTTTTGGCAGTTTGTGCTGCATTGGCTTTCCTGTGAAAATGGGCCACGTGGGAATAGATGGGCCTTGGTTGCCCATGTTCCTGTCACCGGTTAATAAAAATATGTTTTGGATATATTCCATTGGCCATATGTAAATATGGCAATATGTCAATGTGTCATATGTCACAATATGTCATATGTTTAACAGATATTATATTGTACCATGTACACTGAGTTGTACCACCAAACAGGAAAATTTCTGTTTAATACTATAAAATGTGAATGGAGGTTAATTTCAAAGTACACAAAAAAAAAAGTTTTATCTGTCGTCTTGTCTTAATAAAACAAAACAAAACAAAAAAGTAAAATTAGGTCCTTCATCTGTCTTAATTCCTTGTCGGCATATTTGATATTCTGCAAGAGCAGAGGCAAATGTGAGTAATCAATCGTTTATCTGGAAAGCAGTTAGCTATTTGACATACACACCTCAATCAAGTACAGACAGAAGGTTTTATGACTTTCTTCCTGCCTGTACGGTTTGCTCAACCCATCTGTATTTATCATTTCTTATTTACTCTGCAGACAAATCAAGGCAGAACTCATGGCGCCTGAGACTAACTGTATGTACGCACACAGGTTGTTTCTGCTTGAAAGCCTTTTGATATATGACACATTAGCTGATTATAAAGGGGTGACAAATCATAAAAGATGCCCATGTTAGGATACCGAGACTCAAAAAAGGGGAACTAAAAAAAAAAGAGGACAAACATCAAGAGTTCTACAGTGATGTCTGTACTTTATGAAACTGAGTTGAACACTAACGAACAAAGACGGCAGTATATTCCACACTGACACTTTACATCTACAATGATTTAAGGACACGCTTGTCTAAAATTTCACTGCGGTGTGATTAAAGGTCATGGTGGTATGAAACCAGTAGTGAGCTGAACAATGAGGCTGTTGTATCATTAACGTATACATTGTACATCAGTAAAACTATTGGATGTGGTAACAGATACTCTACATGTATACAAGACAAAGACAAACAATATTTGCAAGGCACATATACTTGCTGATGATTTTTGCTTTGTGGGCAAAATCTCCCATGATGTTCTTTCTGCCACTCAGACACAATAATAATTAATAACTTTTTGGTTTTATTGCCAGTCATTTATACACCAATCAACCATAACATAACATTAACACCACTGCCAGGCGAACTGAATAACACTGATAATCAATTATATGGCAATAAACAGGCTCATCTATGCCCTTAGAGACCAAAGGCCACAACCCCACAAAAAAAAAACAGCACAAGCCAATGGAAAAAAATGTCAATCCTGACCAGAGGCGGGTATGGGTTTGATTCCCACCTTGGGTCTGCATGTTTGCATGTTCTCCCCGTGCTAGGTTGTTTTCCTCTACTATGTTGGCTTCCTCCTACAGTCCAAAGATATGCAGAATAGGCTAATTGGTGTTTCCAAATTGCCCATAGTGTGTGAATAAACATGTGAGTGTGTGTGGGTGTGGGTGCCCTTTGATAGATTGGCACCCTGCCCAGGAATAGGCTCCAAGTCCCCCATGACCCTGTATGGATGAGGAGAGAGAGAGAGAGAGAGAGAGAGAGAGAAATAGCATTCATATTTTCTGTCTGGGCATTCCTTTGAATCAGATCTAAATGGACTTCATTTTCTACCCAAGATGTCGCTCGATAGCTTACAAAGACCTTTTATATCATGTCTGGATATATGTGGATATGTACAATGCTATTGACCATTAATTAAATTATGCGAGTGGATGACATTGGGGGGGGGGGAAGCAAACTACAGTATATATATTACATTTTTTTTTCTATACAATAAGTTCGATCAATGACATGCTTAATGCTTTCACATTTTCTTAAACCAATTTAATGGAGTAAAAGCAGCGCATGAATGCTACAGTACAGAGGATGCATTAGTCTTTTGTCACACATATACAGAACAGAATATATAGTACCAGTCAAAACTTCTTCTAAATTCATGTTTTTTCCCCCTGAATTTCTTTCTACATTGTAAAACAATCCAGAATATACAATAATGAATAATAATAATTTGAGGTGTGCCTGCTACTTAAAGTACGCTCTGTAAGCATTCATACATGCATCTCCTCTGCAGCAGAGGTAAGTTTTGGTCTTGCTTTCCTGGGATGGTCTTCATGAGAGCCAGTTTCATCATGGTGCTTGATGAGCTTTGCAAATCCATTTGACAATATTGTTCTTACCAAAACCATTCCAGAACATGTGACCTTCATTTCTTTGACTCATTTCAATTGACTATTGTTTTTTTTATTATATAATAAAAAAAAAGCTATGTTATTTCATAGTTTCGACATTTCTGGTATTGTTCTAGAATGTAGAAAATAAATGCTTAGCTTTGTCCAAACCTTTCACTGCTACTGTAGAGTACATTGATTAGCCATAACATGAACACCCTCTCTCACTTATTCTCTGTACTGCTTATCCTGTACAGGGTCTCAGGAGGTTATCCCTGGGGACTCGGGGTACACCCAGGATGGGATGCCAGTCCAGTACTGAGCACACAAGCACATACACTCAGACACTATGGGCAATTTGGAAATGGCCGTTAGAATAATCTGCATGGGAGGGAAACTAGATCACCTGGAGGAAACCTACCAAGCATGGTAGAAGGAGGAACTTGCAAAAGTCTATAGGGATTAGACCAAAGGAAGTCCAATCCCATAGAAAAGCCAAAGAGGCACAAAGCACCAAAAAGAACAATGCTGGCCAAGGTTGAAAGGCACCAGGACATCCAGCTCATCCTGTAAAGTGCCCAGTAGGCAATGGGTCTAAGGCCACTGACCTGGCATCCAAACTCCCCACATCTCAATCCATCCGAGCACCCATAGTATGAACTGGACAAATAACCCACAGCAGCCATAAGATCCCCGGCCAACATCCTGGCGCCAGACGCCACAGCACACCCCAAAGGTGGAGTCATGCACCGAGAGGCCAGAGCACAAGGGAAACCTACACAATATTGGGTATAATGTTTTGTGTTGTAATGTTATGGCTGATAAATGTTTAAAATTTTATGTGATTCAAGAATAATATAGTGACCTCGGCAACGTCATACTACAACTAAAAACTGAACTAAATATCAGTAAACAAACTAAATAACTAACAAAACCTTTCAAAATTCTATTTTGAATATGGATTATAAGCACAATAAAAAGTTTGCATAAATGTCAATAGAAGAGCAGTGACATTATAGTATATTGCAAGCTGAATATGAAACAAATCAGTACCTTATTTTGGAAATTATATTTTTTGAATGCAAATGACTACATGATTAGGGCCTCATTAAATTCAGTGTTTCTATAAATAAAATTTTCATCATAACAAAAACCTACCCATTATCCACATGTGTTAGATGCAAAATCACTATTTCTGGTATATCACTAGTTTTACAGCTCAAACACATCTTGTTTTGGACACAGCGTATTTTTTTTTCTTCTTTTTTTATGATTAGCAATTAAAAGACAACAGATATGGACACGTGTGATCGTCACGCTTTAATCATCGTCTTTGTGCCTGTGTACGTGTCAAAAAGCTGTCCTGTGCATAACCACATTGAAAAGATCAGGCTGAGGTTTTGTAATGAATTACAAAGCAGCATTGCATCATTAAGTCATAAAGCAAGGTGTGGTACAACTATTTCAAACAGTGAGCTGTCTTCTTGTTTATGATAGCACATAAATTGTGAGGTGAAAGTTGGGGACTTGATTGTAGAACTCACCTGTTCGAAAAGTTTTTATTAAATGAATGCGATAAAACGTTTTTGTTCTACAGCCATATTTTTTTATATGGGCCAATATCTCTGTCTTTACCGCTATATCCATCTTGGGCTTTAAATTTCTTCATTTTCTTAATCAAATTCTTAATCAATGATAGTAAATTTTCAGTGACTATATATAAAAGACATATTAAATATATTTTCTTTATTGTTTGTGTTGTCTGTGTGAGATCAAGGTAAATCATTTGAAATGTCAATCAAAAGAAATCGTCAAGAACAACCGTTATATGGTTGATGTTTCTGTTGTAACAACGTTACAAGTGCTTTATTTCACAAGCAGCACCAACGCTGTCCTGAGCAAACATAAACTTAAAAAGCACAGTTTTATTTAAGAGAACTAACAAAAAGAGTTAATATCAGAGTCATCATTAAACCTGTAAATATGTCTATGACTTATATCATATAATGAGTATAAAAGAATAAAAGAACTCTATTGATTGATTAAACAAGACACATGAGGACACTTGAAAAGGAAAATATATGCAACCATTTGAGTTTCCTCCTGTATGAAGCATCCAGAGACATCTTTAATTACGCCAACATTTACTTTAAACTGCGTTCAGTATTACAGTGACGCAAATATGAACACTGTTTGTTTTATTTGATACTATAACACCGTCAAACTTTCGGACACACCTTTTTGATAGGGTTTATGACTGGGGCATATCTACCGTTGTCACTTATGTTTGTAGACTTTACAGTTTAGTGTCACTGAGTGATCGTAATGTTTGCACGTCTATCCAGCCTTTTGTTCATAAAATCTTCAGTGAAATGGCAAGTTTATGCACCTTGTATTTGGTGAAGCTGGATGCGTTGATTTATAGTTTACTTACACAGTTGTGTCTGGTGTGATCTCCAGTTGTATTTTCAGGTGTTTCCATGGTGTAGTGACGTCAGTACCCTGAATGACTGCAATATCAAAATTGCTCTGTTTAACAAACTGACAAATCATGACACCCAACAAACCATGCAGACTACATGGCCAAAGGTTTGTGGTCACCTGATCATCACAATCCTACAAGCTTGTTGCGCATATCATTCCAGAATGAATCTCTCTTTGTTGTTATAGTAACCTCTTATACAGTAGATATAGATTTTGAAGAGTGGCTATGGGAATTTGTTCATTTAATCATAAGAGTAACAAAGAGGAAGGCCCATTTGGCCATATATTGCAAACACACATACACAAAACTATATTGTTGTTGACATCTCATTTTCTATACCGCTTTCTCCTGTATAAGGGGTAACAGGGCACCTGGAGGCTATCCCAGGAGACCTTAGGCACGAGGCGGGGTACAGCCTGGACTGGGTGCCGATCCAATGCAGGGCACACAAACTCACACACTCATTTACACACTACTGCAATTTGATAATACCAATTAGCCTAATCTACTTTGACTGCGGGAGGAAACCAGAGTTCCTGGAGGAAACCCACCAAGCACAGAGAAAACATGCAAACTCCATGCACACAGAGACGGGAATCAAACCTGGGGATTTGACCTCGGACACTAGTGGTAAAAAAGTGACAGCGCTAACCACTAAGCCACTATGCCGCTTACACAAAACCATAATTATTCATTATATCTTTGAGATAAAAATTTTAATTTTAAAATTTAAAATGTACAACTTAGTAAATAATAATTAACTCAAGCCAAACTGCAAATAAAAAAGTAGGAATAAAACACAGTTAAGCATAATAATAAAATAAAGAATGATATATATATAAGGATGTAAGGGTGTAAATACTAATGTGAAGTTGATTCTAATAACAACATGCTACAAAGTTTAATTTCTTTTAAACCACAACAGTTTGCCTATATGTACACTGCCTGGACAAAAAAAAAAAAAATCCCAGATTTAATTAAGCTAATCGTTGTCCAAGAGCCTTCCACTGGATAATTACTGCAGCGATTAATATGGTTCAGCTGTCAAGAAGTTATTTAATCCTCACTGAGAAGCAAAAAGCAGCTTCTCATTTCTTAAATAACCATGTGAGAAGACATATCATGCGGTCATATCATGTTACTCAAATTATCAACCTGCAAAGAAAACAACAGGAGAATTCCTGAAATTACTACAATTGTTCTATGAACTGTAAACCGCATTATTAAAAAGATGAATCTCTGAATGAGGTTCACTTAAAGGCTTAGTGAAATCAAATTATATATATATATATATATACAGTCGTGGCCAAAAGTTTTGAGAATTACATAAATATTGGAAAACTTGCTGCTTAAGTTTTTATAATAGCAATTTGTATATATATATATAGTATATATATACTCCAGAATGTTAAGAAGAGTGATCAGATGAATTGCGTGAATTCAAAGATGAATTCTTTGCCATGAAAATTAACTTAATCCCGAAAAAATTACACTGTAGTACTTTCATCAAGATCACATTCACACTGCCAAGAAACTCAAGGGATTAGGAGTAAACAGCTGTACAACCTAAAACCGCTTGTCAGTGAGAGTAATCAAACAAAGGCAGTCCAGTGAAACATTAGAGTGCGTGACACTCTAATCCAAGAACCCAAGGCTGTTGTTGACCCAGCCTCCAAAATCCCCAGATCTCAATCTGATCAAGTACCCATTAGATATACTGGACCAAGTCTAATCCACAGCCCCTCCTTGCTGGTGCCAGACACCACAACACACCCTCAGTGGTCTTGTGGAACCATGCCCCATGATCCCAGAGCTGTTAGGGTTGGTTTGGTGTGTGTTATACATAAGTTCTTCGTCATGTTTACATAGACAGTATACTATAAAACTGCACATACACACTTTGATCAATGCATCAGACAGCCAGTTTAGATTTATATCCAACTATTAATGTCTATAAATCCAAAAACTGACCAAACCAATTTAAGCTGACAGAAAGCATGTAGTAAGTCAGATAACCACTCTTTATAACCATGGTGAGCAAGGTGGCACCTGAGCAGTGAACAACACAATAAACATTGAGGTCTACAACAAAAGCCCACATCAAGACAATTGGACAATTGAAGCATCCCTAGTGATTTTTCAACTTAATTGTCCAGTTTGCTCTCCATGCTGACATACCCATGTCTCAGATGGCTTTGCGTGACTGACAGGGATGACAGCTGATCTGGTGTGCTTCTGCTGTAGACCACCTGTCTGAGGGTGTCATGAATTTCTACTCTTATAGTTGTTAAGAGTGGTTATTTGAGTTTGGATGGCTTTTCTCTGAGCTCAAACCTGTTTATTTTATACTGTTTGTGTTTGTGTCAAACGCCATGGAATTACATAAATTCTACTTTGGCTAACAGACATTTTGCTGTTTCTGTATGATATAAGGTCTCACAAATTATTATGTTAACACACCAAAGCATCTTTTATATCCATTTCTGCTCAACATTACTACAAAGTCAGTCTCATTATGAATGTGGTGACATGTTTTAAATCACTTTCTTTTATTTACGTGTCGATGTCGATTATTTAACCATCTTAGCAGTTAGATGTATCATTGTCAGTACCCGCTGTCATTTCAAACTGAATTGTGTATATATATATATATATTATACAACAAGTACAAGTATAACACTTTTGGTGTGTTTCAATTTCACCAAGCCAAACAAAGCTACCTTTCTTGGATTCAAGTATTGAAGCAAACCTAGCAACAAATCCATATCAAACACAGGCATAAAGCATATACATAACAGATCAAATGAAGCCACTTAAGAGTTTCCCTCTTTTATGACATTGTAAAGCAGATTACGTTTATTCATTAACTGCAGAAAAAAAGCATGACTGTGAGTGGCTTGGATGTGGGACGACTAGAGGAATGAACCCTTTATAAAGAGAACGAGAATCAGGAGCAGGACATATCACCAAGGTAAGAACTCCTGGAGAACAGCTTTGGAAAACCAACAACTTCTTTGAAAACATCAGCATGAAGACAATCATTTCGATCGCCCTGCTCTTGACTGCTCTCTGTCTGATCTCTGAGGCTGTCCAGGTCCAGGCAAGTGTTACAGCTTTTCATTGTGTTCAGTAGAATTACTGAAATATATTAATTAATTTCAATAAATGTAACCACTGATAGGTAACCTTGATGGAGTTTCACCTTTGAAATCAGATTTACATGCTTCTCATTGTTCATCTGCAGGATGGAGAATATTCCTTCTCAATTGAATCAGTTAAGGTCCTTCAGCAACTTTTGGACAGCAGCTCTGCCCTCAAGCAGCAGAATCCCCGCCTAGTCAAGACCAGCTATAGTGCCATTTGTGCCAACCCAACTCTGCCTCAAGAGTTTTTAGGGCTCTGTCAGCAAAGAGGTTCTGCCCAGGTCTTCTCCAGGCTGGGTAAGAATCCATATTACATAGATAACTCATACTGTATATCATAACTCATATAGATATTATAAAGATAACTTATTCATGTAAGTAGTGTACCATTCCAGGATAGACCTGAAGGTATAGTTGATTAACATTTGTCTTTCTCTTCTTACAGCTGCCATGCCTATGGATGTCTGTGAACTCTGTTCTTTTAAAGCCTGTACTGGTTGCTAGACATCTTTTTTGCATGTAATGTGATGTCTTTTTCCATGCACCCAAGTAACAACAGTTTGTTTTGCAAATGTTACCCATTTAAAATATATATGTTTTATTTTGTTACAGCATATTTATTTATCAGTCTTATTTAGAGTAGTTTTCTATTCCTATTTCATTTCTATGTGTTCCATAGAAGTAGAGTAGCCTTATTGTTCTATTCTATATTCTGTGGATCTGTGTCATTTCCTTAAACATGCAGTAAAATGTTGTCAAAAGCATCATGTCTTGTGGCAATTCTTGTAAGGGTGAAAAATACAGTTTATGTCCATCAAACCAAATGAACACACATTGATTTGGGCATGTCTTTACCTACGTAAATGTTTGAGTGTCTTATACATGCAATAAAACACTTTCAAAAGTATAAAGTCTTGTGTCAGTGCTTATAATGGTGAACATACACTTATTCATACCAAACCAAACAGCAACCTTAAATGTCACTTCCAGCAGGTGTGCTTGGAGTCTTTTGGACTTTATACAGGTACTCTGGTTTTTCCCCCACAGTCCAAAGATGCACTGATGTTCCAAATTGTCCATATTGTATGACTGGGTGCTTGTGTATAAGTGGGTTTGTGATTGTGCATTAGTATTCAATCCAGGTTGCCCCCCGCCTTGTGCCCTGAGCTCCCTTAGCTGGGTTCTAGGCTCTGTGTGACCCTACAAAGTATAGGTGTTATGCAGAATGAATGAATGAATGAATGAATTTTATAAAGTCAAAATTGTCTGAGTCTTTCATTAATGTGAAATTATTTCTTCACAATCATGTTGCCTAATAATAATAATAATAATAATAATAATAATAATAATAATAATAATAATAAAAACTGAAATTACAAAACATAATCATAGTGATTTCTTTTTTTTTTCCCCAGAGCAAATAAAAATAAATGATGCATAAATGTTTTACCAGTTGGTTTGGCATGTTTTGATTTTTACAGTACATTTACTGGCCATATTAAAAGGGACATCTGTGCACCTGATTTTTAATGCAATTATATAATCAGCCACTCACAGGGCTTGTATCATAGATACAATAGATACATCTGCATTAGCCAATATTTATTCCATCCATATCATAAAACATCCCCACAGTGACAAATCCAGATAGATAGATAACTATTGGTTGGTAGATTGATCATAACCTTAATATTACTTTGAAGCATTGTGAAATTATTTTGTTAAAATGTTGTATATTGCAAGGACTTTTCAAAGCACTACAGGGAGAAAACTCTTTGTACTTTAATATAAACTTTAATCAATTTCCTTTTAGAATAAATACACCTACAATACTTCACCTGGGTCATTCATCAAGGGAAATATTGATAGATTTTACCACCAAAGGTCAAACCGACTACTATAACCATTGAAATCATAATGACATTAAAACTACTTTGTATAATGTAATATTTTGAATTAATCATACTCATACATATGAGATTAGCCCACCCTCGGTTGAGACACAGCCCTTAATGATCTGACACACATTAAACATTAACCACACCTTCATAATCAGCACAAATGTTAAAAACACAAGTTTAATTTTTAATTAAATATAGTCTTTAAATAATATACATGGATTAACACAGTAGTGTGGAACATTACAGTTTAACAGATTATGGTGTGTTAGTTATCTGTTTACTCTGTTTTTGATCTAGTGAACAAGGCTTTAAAATATACTTAGTTAGGAACAGAATTTTGTTCCTCTTTTTTTTATATATGATATAAAAAATAAACAAGTACCTTATATAATTTATAATTTATAATATATAATAGAGCTTTATGTTTTAATGTTTTATTAGTGTTTATTACTTTATTACTCTTAATATTTGTTACACAACCATTTTACAATTTTTTTAGTTTCCCTTCTCAAGGATCTCTAAAATTGTATATGTAAATCATTACATACAGGCATTTCTCCATGATAGAGTAATCCAGTAGAGCATACAGTATTAGGATACTACATATTGAAACATGTGAGAATGTTAGGTTTCATACCTAATACCATCAAACAAGATGCAATTACGTGAATTATACTTTATATACTATAAATATATAATTGGTACTTTGTTATTTGTGGATAAATAAGGTCTTACATGCATTTATTTGGGATTGTAATTGGCCAAAGCATGTTTTACATCAGTTTCTGCTAATTATCACTGAAAAGGCAGTATTTCGTTATGTGACTATTTACATTGATGTTTTAGCTGTTACATATATCATCGTCAACTACTGTCACTTCAAACTGAGGTTTCCTGAATTATTTCAAGAATATCAAGAAAGTATAACTGTTGTGGTGTGTTTTAGTTTACAATGCCAAATAAAGCTACTTTTATACCAGGGTTATTAATTTACCCGCATTAGAATCCTGACACACACGCAGCCACAAATCCATACAAACGATGGGCGGAATATGACATTGGATGAAGTCACTCGAAATGAAATCCCCTTTATGACATTGTAAAGTAGATTGTGTTTATTCATTAACTGCAAGAGGGAAAAACTTGTCTGTGAGTGGCTGGAATAAAGGATGGGATCCTTTATAAAGAGACGAAGCTAGAGGTAGGATATAACAGCAAAGAAAGAACGCTTGGAGAACAACTTTGAAAGACCAACAACATCCAACAATACCAGCATGAAGACCATTATTTCAATTGCTCTTCTTTTGATGGCTTTCTGCTTTGTCTCTGAAGCTGTTCAAGTCCAGGCAAGTGCTACTTGATTTCTTTGATCTTTAGCCATTATTTTGAGTCAGAACCTTTGTAATTATGCACCATGCTGTCAAAAAATCTTGAGCCTCAGATGTAACTCACTTTGCTCTTATTGGTCTAGCCATTAGCTGAAAGGCTTTCCATGATATTGTATGTTAGTAGAACTTTTAAACTTTTTTTTTTTTTAATTTAAGCTTCATCAGTCTTATAGTTCTCAATGTTCATCTGCAGGATGGAGAACTTTCCTTCTCCCTTGAATCTGTGAAGGTCCTCCAGCAACTTTTGGGCAGCGGCTCTGACCCTAAGCAGCAGAATCCTCGCCTACTCAAGACCAGCTATGGTGCAGTTTGTGCCAACCCAACTCTGCCTCAAGAGTTTATCAAGCTCTGTCATCAAAGAAGTTCTTCCCTGGTTCTCTCCAGGCTAGGTGAGTATTTGTTTTATTTAATTACTTATTTATATAACGTAATACTGCTCCAGAATAGATCTGAAGGTATAGATGACTCATTTTTTTCCCTTCTTGCTCATCTTACAGCTGCAGTGCCTATGGATGTGTGTGAAATCTGTGCTTATGCCGCCTGTACTGGTTGTTAGTCATCTTTTCTGCTTATAAAATAATGTCTTCTTGCATGCACTCGAGTAGCAATAGACAGTTATGGAACTGTTACCGGTTGTAAAGGATATTTGTAATGCCTCTTATAGGCTTTTACTTTTGCTAAACTGGTATTTTTTTAATTTGTTACATCAAACAAATGTTTATTACAAATGCATGTTTATTTATCGATTTTGGTGTAGAGTAGGCTTATTGTTCTATTTCAGTTTCTACATGTTCTAAGGTTGCATATTCACATGTTCATCAGTACCTTATACTGTACATGTAATAAAACACTTTAAAAAATATAATCTCTCGTGAAAGTTCTTGTTAGGGTAAAACAAATACATTTATTGTCAACTACTATTAAACAAAATTAGCACATACTGATTATAGGCTTGTAGGCTTGTATGTGTCTATGTATTTTTTTATTTTATTTATCTGAATTGATTTCTTCACAATCCATGCTGCCCCATTTAGTATGAAACTACTGATTTATTTACACAAGAATTTACAATAGGTAATCTGATCAGATCAGAGATACGGTGGATGATACGGTACAGCCAACAGAGTATGATGGCATGGTTGCTGGTGCCAGGTGGATTAGTTTAAATATTTCTGAAAATTACACATTTAGGGGATTTTCACAAGCCACAGTCAGTAGAGAGGTCAGACCAAAAACCATGCCACACCATCATCCACTGAACTCACAGTTTTCCCGCATCTTCTGTCGCTTGATGTAAATTCATGTTTATCACTGCAAAGGGTTTCCAAGGGGTCCAAGTCCCAACACTGCAGTGCACCAGTGGTGTGGAGGTTTCATTTAGATGGTAAATATACAGTGTTAGGGAAAAGGCCGAATTATTGTATCTGTAAACCTCCACCAACTGTGAAATAGGATTAAACAAAGTTTAATCCTAAAGCGAAGGGTGTTTATAGCCAAAGCAGTTTACAAGTAAAGCTTAACCCCTGCCCAGAACTTTATTGGAAACATAGGGTAACTCAAAAGAAAATGTTAAATTTCACTTAATAGTCTACAAGGACTTATTTTAAAATATTCTTTACACATATAGAATTACACATTTTAATATTACACTCATTTAACCAGTATTTCGGGTATGGCCAAGGCTTTCTAGAACCTAGCTGAAGTCAAGCAATGATTTTAAAATAATCAATCAATGAAATTGTAGATGCCTATAGTACTGTTGAGATTTTTTCTCATGTTTGACTCAACAATATTTAAAGTTTGACACTAGACTCTTACTTCAACTCCAAGATATCCTTTTACCTCTCCGTCTCAGATAAAGTCAAACTGACTAGCAACCTTCTCTCTTCCTTAATCTAATCCACCAGATTTGCTTAAACCCACATCAGAAATAACTTACACATTTCTTTACCCTTTCAAAAACCTTTCAAACCCATTTCAAACCAAACAGTAAGAATGTAATATGAAAATACACAGATTCAATAGTCAGGCATATTCAAGCGCTGCATCATATTCAAACATTGATTGTATCTCTAACATTGGATTGATCTGTGTATGCAGCAGTGATTTCTTGAACATTGTAAAGGACATTTTTAAAATTATAAAGATTTTTTTTTTAAATAAAGGTGACTTTTGAAGTGACAGAAAACTGTGTGATAAAAACATGTCACACTTTACAAATGTTCACCCAAACTAGAGAGTTAACTCTGCTAGAACACTAGGGCAACTGCGTGAGAGTTCACCCACAGGGAGGAGTTAGGCTACAACTGTACTGTATGACAGTTTCTTATGCAGTATCTTCTCTAGTGTGGATTATTATAAAGTCCAGCACACTCAAATTTGATTTTGACTGTAAATGCGCAGAGGCCACATTTGAGGCAATTTTTAAATACATAATCATCATCATCCTTATCATCATCCTCATCATCCTTGGTTAAATAATACACAACCACACAGTAAATACATAAATAAACTGGGTTTAACTAAGTACATAGATAAGCACCTTCCACTGAAGAATTACTGCAGATGGTACATCTTTGAAATGTATCAAACAAAGAAGACAACTAAGGAGATTCCTGAAACTATTCAAATATGGCAAAGTTAAAAATTATTAAAACCTGGAAAAACAGTGGTGAAGCATCATCTTTGAGGAAGAAATGTGGTAAAAAAATAAATAAATAAAAACAGAATGAGCATGATGATTCACTTTGTTGCAGAGTGAAGGTTGCATCAGGGTAAGAAGAGAGGCGGGCGAAATGATGCACCAATCATGTATAGTGCCATACAAGCCTGTGGGGGCAGTGTTACGATCTGGGGTTGCTTCTGTTGGCTTCTAGGTTCAGCAATGTTATGTGCTGTTATGAAGTTAACTGACTACCTGAATATACTGAATGACCAGGTTTTTCCATCAATGGATTTTTCCCCTTGTCTGATGGCACGCACATATTCCAAGATGACAATGACAGGATTCATCTGGATCAAATAGTGAAAGTGTGGTTTAGGGAGGATGAGACATCATTTTCATTTATGGATTGGCCATCACAGAGATCAGACCCTAACCGTTTGGTATGTGCTGGAGAGAAGACTTTATGCAGTGGTCTGAATCCCCATTATCAAAACAAGATCTTGGAGAGAAAATAATGTGCCGCTCAGAGTGCCATAATCAAAGCAAAAGGGGGTCCAAGGAACTAGTGTGTTCATTTATTTATTTATTTTGGCTGTGCAGTGTATCTTTTAATTAGCAAATAGCAAATAATAATCAAATAAAGGTGTCCATATTTTTAAACAAAAAACTATGATTACATTATTCATTCTTAGGGATAAAATTCTAACCTAAAGTATTTAAGTGGTCTTTGAGTGTAGCTGATTGGATAGTTTAGTTGATCAGCTTATTCTTTACTGCAGAGCATATCAAAAGAACAATAATAATAATTTTAAAAAAACTAAAAATTTATGACCGCTATTTTAGAATCTTGTTACTTTTGGAAAAATATTTTAAAAATTAAATATTCAGTGTCCAGTCCTGATGAAACTGAATAGATGACACTTTTAATCCATGTCAAGGATTTTGGATTTGGAACACACTTGTACATGAGAGTGTAGAATTATTAGAAATAGTAGCAAAATTAAACTAGACAAATCATGAAAAGTATGAAACTAAGAAACTAGATGAGCTAGATGATGTAGTTAAAAAATCTATTTCAAAAAACCATAGCATGAATTTAAACTTAAACACACAAATTAAAGTGCATATTATATCCATTTTCAACATTTTAATATACCTATATACAGAATATCTCAATATATTCTTACCCCTGTTTATTTTTTTTTCAGCTCCCTGTACACTGTAGATCACATCTTTATGTCCTTTGCTACTGGTCCACTGTTGGTTCCTAAGACTCGACTCCTTTGGGACGGAGACTGATCAATGCTAGGCTTTAAAATTCACCCTGCAGGGCCTATGTGATTATGTTTCAGCTGAAAGATAAATTTCTATAAATTTTCCCTTTATGTAACAGTGCATTAGTGGATTATTGTTTTTGGGGAAAACTATGTTTTAGTCTTAATTGTAGTTTGACTAGAACAGACACTTGGTTAAATTACATTAATTTGCCTATTTTTTTATCTTTTCAGTGTTTTACAGTGATGAAAAATATCTAGAAGATAAAGTGTTTATAATAATCTTATGGAAATAATACACCAGTATGTCTGACGACATTACCAATAGCTTTTAAACAAAGGATACTAAATGAGGTCACTTACAGGTTTTGTTTAATTTTTTTCATTCTGCTTCCTGATTTCGCAAAGTATAAAGGTTATGCAGAAATATTTGTACTCTGCTAATACTCAACAAAGCAAGACTAAACTTTAACAAAAGTGAACCATTCGGGACATTTAGTCATTTTATATGCATGTCTGGGATTAGTCATGTCTGCTGGGAAAGCTGTGGTAAAACATGAGAGAGGTTTGATGACAATCAATCTCGGCCATATAAAACAGGATGCTTGCTTACTATATGATGACAAACAAAAGGATTTTAAAAGTTATGGCCCTGCACCTGCAAGAACCAAAAAATAGTTATGTCGTAAAATATGTCATAAAATGGCTTTTAATCAACAATAATAAAGTAAGTATCAATTACTTACAGTTTTACAATACAGCCATATATACAGTATACAGATATAAACGAAAGGTTCATTAGCAAAGTCAAAAAACTATTCTTCAACAAATTTAAAAACTGGATGCTTTGTATAATTCTTTACATGTACCACATTCTGAATCTTAAACATATGTTTTTTTTTTACTGAATATATTATAGAAGTATGATTTGTGACAATTGATAAAAACAGAGATATCTTTTTCATATGAAACGAAAAAAAGATATCTTTCAGATTAAAGATTAATTGTAAGTGTATAATTCACAGGGTCTGACCTTTTAGTTACATATCATGGAAGTTGTTAATGGAAACACTGGACTTTTGTTTCACGATGATAGTCCAGGACTAATGGTTGGCTTTCTACAGATGAAAAATGTGCATGAAAGACTCAAGATAGATCAAGCAAGATCAGGGAAAAAATTCTGTCACTGAACAGATACTTATGAAATGGTCACATAAGAAACTTCATTTTGGCCCGTAATAAACCCATTCAATGTGATCTGAGTTTATAAATATTGTATTCTCTTGGAGCATGACATACTGCTTTTGCTCTTATTTCAAATTTCTTTGTAGAATTCCTCCTAAACATAATTTTTTTTAAAAGTCTTTTAGAATAGGAACGTGATGACACCTGGTGTTGCAATGAAGATTAGGGCCATCATCTGGTTGAAAAGTTAGAGATGGCTACCTAAAGCAACAACAATGTAATGTAATGTAATGTAATGTAATGTAATATAATATAATATAATATAATATAATAATTATTGTTGTTNTATTTGTACTGTGCTGAGGTTATATATAAATATACAGTATAAAGGCTTATTACTTCCTGGTTTTTTATTATAGACTAGAGGAATTCAGTAGGCATTGCGGCTCCCTGAGGACTTTTTGGTGCTCATTTTGGAAAGTGTTTTTCCCTGACCAGTATCAGGGAAATGTGTTTTGTTTGTTAAGATACTAAGATACGACCTATGAATCTTTCAAGCATAAAAAAAACATATAAATTAAGGCTTGAACCAGTGAGAAATAGGTGTAGATGATGACAGATGATCACCAGGACAGTGGTTAGTATACTGGTGATGCTGAATGCTGAGTAGTTGGAACAACAGACTTGAAGGGAAATAAGGTTGCTGTTGAGGTCATTACAGAAACAACCACTTTATAAAAAATTATAGAGTTATGAAGTAACTTGTGCTTGGGAGAAAAAAAACATACCTGAACCTCCACCTTCTTCCTAGTTTACTTTCTTAAATATTACTCTCACTCATCATCTACAGTATACCACTTAAGGCTGTATTCAGGGTCACAGGAGGCCTGGAGGCTATTCCAGGCGGGATACATTCTGGACAGGTTGCCAATCTATTGCAAGGCACACACACTCTTTAACACACTACGGCCAATTTGGGAATGTCAATTAACCTTACCTACATGTCTTTGGACTGTAGGAGGAAACTGGAACACCCGGAGGAAACCCACCAAGCACGTGGAGAACATGCAAACTCCATGCACACAGAGACGGGAATCGAACCCAGACCCTGGAGATGCAAGGTGACAGTGCTAACCACTGCACCACCGTGCTGTCTCCTTTAAATTAGTGAAAATAAAATCCTTAAAATACTGCAAATTCCTGCAACTTCTAACCAATTTGAAATTGTGAGACAATTACTTGCAAAACATATTTTCTTGGAGTTTGCTATCATTATCCAAACTGTCTTAAGGGAGCCGCCAACATTGTTTTGCATTTGCGTTCTGCTAGGAAATCAATCTCTCTCTCTCTTTCTCTCTCTCTCTCTCTCTCTCTCTCTCTCTCTCTCTCACTCACTCTCTCTATCTCCCACTCTATATTTTCCCTCTATTTTTCTCTTATCCTCCTTTTCTCTCTCTTGATTCTCCCACTCATCTTTTCTGCACTGTGGAACCTCCTCAATGGGCAGGCTGATTTCTCAAACGGTCTTGCAGGCATGTAGACTCACAATGAGCCATCCATAAAAGCTGCAGGGGTGTAATTACTTTCCTCATCCATCTGTCTAGAGTTTGTGATGTTTCTGCAACATACCTGATTACAGAAAGCATCCAGTGCAATACCACTGTTTATTTATTGAAAGCTTATCTGTGTCTGATAATAGGGTAGTAAATACTTTAAGTGCCAGGTACGGTGTATAATCTAACCTTGTTGAGCATGTTGTAAATGATGTAAATATTAGCCATGGGTTGTTTTGAGAATACTCTAGGATTAACTGATAAAATGTGCGCCATGACTATCATAGGTCAATATTATAACTAGGGTTAAAATTACATGAATAATAAAATCAAAATTAAATATAAAAATCTAATGATATGCTGTGGAAAGTTAACAAAAATGGGAAATTGAAAAAATATATATAATAATAAAAAAGCTTTACAGATGTGGCAATTCCATTTTAATATTCTCCATCATTTTTAAAGAAGGGAAGATGAAAATTTTAGATAACTAATAAAAATCTGTAATTCAATCAATTCAAGTAAACTTTTAAATTTACTGTAACTGAATTCTAAGAATGTGGGTTTCTAAGGAGCTTGGGTTTAGGCGGGTGTTTGGGGGGTGTTTATAATACAGTTTTAGTTAAGTTTCCTTGTGGTTTTGTCTGTACTTGGAATATCTCCACATATGTACAATTTAACTTAATAAACAAAGTTCTATATTTTACAATTATAATCTAGATTAGTAATTAATTTACTGGCTGCATTGCTGTTACAGTAGATTTTATAAAAAAGAACTGGACAAACTTTGTGCCTAACTCCATTACCAGCCACTAGCTAGCCAGCTTAGCATTAGCTTAGTTAAAATGCTATGATGGCTAAGATTTATTTAGATGCTAATACATTGGTGAGAACTCAATCAATCATTCATATCCTACACATCTTCCCATTTCAACTATTACTGTACATGTCTTATGTTCAGTTAAACTACAATTATTCTGGTGAGCTGGTTAGCTAAAGTGTTGCATAGCAGCAGAGATGGAAGTAGTACACAAAATCAATGTTAAACATAAACAAAATTTATACTAATGTTAAACTAAAATTAACTCCAATACAAGTAGTACCACTTCACATTTTGACTGCAGACATGTGCTAAGTACAGTACATGCTTTAAAATGTACAAAAGTACAATTACTCCACAATGAAACTTATCATTCTGATTTCCATCCAAGTTTAATTGATGCCTGAGTTTCTGGCAACCAGAAAATTGTAATGATTGTGCAAGTCTAATAAAAATCGATTGGGTCAAGTTTTGATATTAATGGCAGGTAGCATTATTAGCTTTCTTCCTTACTTTGGCTTAGCTAGCTAGTTGCTACCCTGTATACTGCAACAAGTGAATGCAAATAAAACATCGTCAAGCACCCAGAATTTGATAAGGCTAAATGATGTGGCAAAACAATATAATTATACTCTTGTTAAATAAATTGTTGTTAAAAACATTGTTACTGGTGCCAACACAAACCAAACGTGTAAGAGTTCAAAACTTTTGCTCAGTATGTTAGCTACTTCGCTAGATCATGTCTAATCTACCCTTAACAAGTTCATCCATTCAAGTCAGAAGAATCCTCTTTCCAGGCATCAAATGGGTGGGATTCATTGCCCCGGTAAACATTGATGACTTTGATGCGGTAACTAATCTATGCTTTTTATAATGAAAATTCAGGTTGTCAACGGGTTTGTGCCCTACGACTCCTGGATGGACTCCAGGCCCCCCATGACCCTGTATACAGGATAAAACAGTATAGACGATGAGTAAGTGAGTGAGTATTTTCCACCTTTGCATTGCACAAATTTAGGACTATCATTTCAACTAATAAATGACATGAAACTTCACAGTCAATACAGTTGTTATGAATAGGAAATCTAACTAATGAGACAGAAACTGCCTTTGTACTAGGCTATTCTATTTCTGTTGTAAAGTTGAGCGAGGGAGTCTTTTGTAGCCTGGAATTGCAAGCTTTGACATTTCTGATTTGGCTTAATTTTGCAGAAACGGAGTTTGCCCCGTCATCACTCTCACTCACTCTTATTGTCTATACCACTTTATCCTGTGGGAGGAAAACAGAGCACACGGAGGAAATCCAGCAAACATGCAAAGTCCATGCACACCAACCCCAAAGCGGGAATTGAACCCACTTTACACTTAGTGCTAACCAGTAAGTGTTACAAGTGTGTAAGTGTTATATTTATTAAGACACATATGACTTGGGAAGCAACTGACATTACATACTGCAAAATAGTTGAGTTCATGCGTACTGTACCTTGAGTTTCTAATGCATTCTGAGCCCTAGTCAAAAACATTTTTATGTCATATACAATAATCTATGCTGTGTCTTCACAGATTAAATCATCACACCACCAGACCCATATGATCTCTGTGCCAAGGCTGTTTGCACTAGATGTTTGTTCAATAAGATTTAACTTACCATCTCTCCGTGATGCATACTTTCATCTTGTTCTGCTTTTTTTCTTTCTTTGGTTACCTGTGTGAAGGAAAAGGAACTGCCTTTCTTTCCCTATAAGCTGCCACCACCTAATGTTTATAAGGTAGACTACATTTGAGTCTCATTTTATATTACTATATTTGCAAAACATTGTGTCTGGAACACAAGAAGTATTTAAAATACACAATATGAGTACAGTAATAGCTTGTTTTATGTACAGTGGAACCTTGGACTTTGTTTTCTGTGAACATTCGAGGTTTTAATATACGAGTAGTATGCATGTGCTTCGTCTGTCGAGCGTCACGTGACCACAACTGAGCCAATTGTTCTTCTCTCTTGCGCATTGGGGATTATGGGTAATTGTCTCCTATGGGTAAAAATGTTCCTCGTATAGTCACACTTCTTCTTTCGGCTGTTCCCTTTCAGGGGTCGCCACAGCGAGTCATCAGCCTCCATCTAACCCTATCCTCTGCATCCTCTTCTCTCACCCCAACTAACTTCATGTCCTCTCTCATTGCATCCATAAATCTCCTCTTTGGTCTTCCTTTAGACCTCCTGCCTGGAAGTTTCAACCTCAGCATCCTCCTACTGTACCAATATGCTCACAATCTCTCTCTCTCTCCTCTGAACATGTCCAAAACACCTTAATCTGGCCTCTTCACCTCCTTTATACACTCTCTGTTGCACCTGTCCTGCACCTTCTTTACGTCTGCCTCCTATTGCCTCACCGTTCCACCGTTTCCTCTCATTCACGCACATGTATTCTGCATTGCAATGGCTACCCTTCATTCCTCTGCTTTTCAGAGCGTACCTCCACCTCCAAGATTTCCCCCACCTGTTCCCTGCTCTTGCTACAAGGCACAATGTCATCTGCAAACATCATTGTCCATAGAGACTCCGCCCTAACCTCACCTGTCATCCTGTCCATAGCAAACAAGAAGGGGCTCAGAGCCGACCCTTGATGCAGACTCACCTTAACCTTGAACTCTTTCTTCACACCTACAGCACATCTCACCACTTTTTTACGGCTCTCATACATGTCCTGCACCACTCTAACATACTTCTCTGCAACTCCAGGCTTCCTCATACAATACCACAGCTCCTCTTTTGGCACCCTGTCATGCGATTAATCTATCATCAGCAGGCATGCAGACTTCTATAAAAGCAAACGTTTTTAGCAGTTTGATAGTCTGGAGAATTTAGATGTGTGTTAACACAATGCCAAGAGGGAAAGACATAAGCAATGGTTTTATCAGACCGTGCAATGATATGAAGTGAAATATTAAACCCAATGTCTACATCAGAGACTCTACAGGCCTCACTGAGCATGTTATATGTTAAAGTATACGACAGCACAATTAGACAAAGACTGAAAAAATGGTATGGTTTATTTGCAAGAGTTTCCAGGAGAAAGTCCGTTCTGTCTGAAAAGAACATGAAAGCACGACTGAGGTTCGCAAAACTGCATCTGAAAAAAACGCAAGACTTTTGGATGCCCTATGGCCAGATGAGACCAAAATGGAGTTATTTGGCCTTATGGCACGTTTCCATTTCTACTGACATCTCATACCCGCTGTCAAGCATGGCAGTGGAGGGGTGATGGATTGAAGTCACTGAGTCGACCATGAACTTTTGCTAAAACATATACAAAATTGTACAAAAGCATTAGCTAAATCATGTATGAGATTGGGTCATGCAACAGGACAATGATCCGAAGCACACCAGTAAATCTACATCAAAATGAATTAATTCTGAAAAATAAAAGAATTATTGTTTTGAAATGGTTTAGTTAAAGTGCACACATCAACCCAACTGCAACCTGGCCTGATGTGTTGGGATGTTGCTTCAATATATCTACAGTGTCTTCCTTTCTCATGGTGCTATCTATTTCATGAAGTGCACCAGTCCCTCCTGGAGCAATGCATCCCCACAACATGATGCTACCACCTTCATGTTTCATGGTTGTCTCTGTTTTTCATCCAGACTTTGATGGTCATTTCAGCCAAAATGTTCAGTTTTTGTTTCATCAGATCAGAAGACATTTCTCCAAAAATACACTTTGTCCCCATGTCCAGCGGCAAACTTTTGTTTGGCTTTTTGTGACACTTTTGGAGAAGTGACTTCTTTCTGGCAGAGCAGCCTTTCAGACTATAAAATATCTACTGTAGTTGTTGAAATGAGCAAAAACACATATTATGGTAAGCTACTAACCACACTAAAGATAAAGACATAACGACTTGCTAGTAATTAGTAATTATTTCATTTAAATTTCTGTTAAACGTAATATTTTTTGTGATTGGGTAGTGCCTTCAAACTGACCCCCTCATTTAACAGTCAAATTCAAAATTTTGTTTGAAAGTTCAACTTTTGTTCTTTATACTACATTGTAGAGAAGCTCCTTCACTGTTCTCAAAGCACAATAACTACTCTACATGCTCAGAAAGAGTACATGGCTATTAAATCCTTATATTTTCCACTAGAGGGAGACATTTACTGAAAGAAAGATTGGAAGACTAATCCAATTGCATAATTAAGATTGTGCTGCACTTCTATTATTCCTTTATTTATTAATTTATTTAGCCACAATATCCTGAAGGTCCCAAAGCATTTACTTACATTAAAGGCTTCAAATGAATACTCCAAGTTGGGCTACTTCCATAAACTCTAACTCATTACTCATCTCGCTTAATCCTGTATACAGGGTCACGGGAGCCTTAAGCCTATCCCAGGAGACTTAGGACATGAGGCAGGGTACACCCTGGACAAGATGCCAATCCATCGCAGGGCATGCATATATACACTCATTCACACACTACAGAAATTTTTGGAATGCCAATCAGCCTAATCTGCATGTCTTTGGACTGGAGGAGGAAACCAGAGTAACTGACTGGTGGAAACTCATCAAACACAGGGAGAACATGCAAACTTCATGCAAACAGACCCAAGGCGGGAATCAAACCAAATAATTTATAAATATATACAGTATATAATTTTGTTTGAATTCTCATAATGTCGTGTATTACATAACCCATGCACATTCTTGAGAAAATTCACAAACACATGCAGTGTAACATAAAAAGTATTTTTTTTTGTTACAAGGAAAAGGTCAGATTAAAGTGTTTTAAAAACAAACATATACCTGTTTATCTTGGAATAAGAGACCAAAATGGAACGTAATAGTGTTTTTTCATGTGTGTGCTAATATTTTTCTGTGCAGCATGAAGTTTATGGAAGTTTGTTTTGGTTATTTGAGATCACTTACCACTATTGCATAAAAGAACAAACGAGAACGTTTGAGGGCTCATTTAGAAGAGAGGCAACCTGATGAAAATGTATGGATTGCTTCTGAGCTTGGTTTTCCTTAGTTTGTTTTTCATTTAGTGAAAAAAGTTGGTACAGTAGAATTTATACAGAATTAATTTATAATATTTTATTATATAATAACATTTATTATTTCAAATTATTAAACATAATTTTTTATCATACAGTTCTGACATCCATAAATGTGTTGTATGTGTTGTGCACCTAAAGTATGAGAACGCAGCAAGAGCAAGTGGCTGGAGAAAGCAAATGGTCTATTAAATATGTTAAAGGTATTTTGAAGGCACAGTTTGGGTTTGGAACGTCACCTTTGTCTCTTCCAAGATTGCAGTGCTCTTTCGACAATGTACAAAAAGATATCTTGATTACTTCCAGACCTGTGGGCTGTTTGTTTTAAAGGGTGTTTGTCCTATTACATCTAGAGAAAAATGAACACAGTGTTTCATAAAAACATCATTGCAACAGTTAGACATGCTATGGTCTGGGTTTGCTTTGCAGCTTAAGGACCTGGATGACTTGCCATAATTGATGGAACCCTGAATTCTGCTCTCTACCAGAAAATCCTGAAGGAGAATGTCTGGCCATCAGTTCATGACCTCAAGGTCAAGCACACTTGAATTATTCACGAGGACAATGATCCGAAACACACCAGCAAGTCCACCTCTGAGTGACTCAAAAAATACAAAATTAAGATTTTGGAGTGGGCTAGTGAAAGACTTAAATTCAATTGAGATCCTTAAATGGGCCATTCATGCTCGAAAGCCTGTCAGTGTGGCTAAATTACAACAATTCTGCATAGAAGAGTGGGCCAAAAAAATTTCCACAGCGGTGTGAAAGGCTCATTGACATTTATCGCAAACGCTTGATTGCAGTTGTTGCCGCCAAGGTTGGCACACCCTGTTATTAGGTTAAGATGCAATTACTTTTTCACATAAGACCAGGTAGGTTGGGACAGCTTTTTATCCTTAATAAAGTAAGTGTGACAAATATACAAAAAAAATCACTTTTTCGCAGCACTTACATGAGATATATTAAGTAACTCCTTGAATACTGGTTATAAAACATTAAATCTTGCACATCTGGATCATGATATGTATGTTTATACTTTTTTAAAACAGATTTTACCAGAGCCTCCTTTGTTAAGGATGTTCAGAATGACAAGAATATTTTCTTGTAGTATCATGCAGGCTTATTTTTCTTTTTTTTTCTTCTTTCGAACAAACTTTGGTGCGTAACTAGTCCCAAATCGTTAGTCATAGTCCCATAAAAGAGTCGTCAAATCATGTGCTTTATTCAAGAATGGGGTGCAATGACTTTGGTGGGGGGATCAATTTTTGTACCCCTGTGGCGCAAGTGATTCCCAAATTTGCCTTATTGACATGTTATGGTGAAGGTACTCCCAACTGAAACAGGACGTGCTCACAGTTGCATTCACTTCTCTGTTAACTTCTATATGAACTTTGCAACTAAACCTAACTCTGGATCCCACTGTCATAGAGACATGGGGGTGAACTGATTTTACTCAGGTAACCAATCAGACGCTCAGGATCATTGTGAAGCAGATAAGCCACGCCCCAGGAACAACTTTAGAGCAACTTAGCAACTGATCCCGTAGACTGTCATTATAAAAGGCCAAGAGCCCCGGGATTTGCCACGGCAAGCACTACTCACATTTTTTCTTTTTTCAGAAAATGTACCTGTCAGGTTAACCTTACATTTTTTAAAGTTTTGCATTGTACAGTCGTGGCCAAAAGTTTTGAAAATTACATAAATATTGGAAATTGGAAAAGTTGCTGCTTAAGTTTTTATAATAGCAATTTGCATATACTCCAGCATGTTATGAAGAGTGATCAGATGAACTGCATAGTCCTTCTTTGCCTTGAAAATTAACTTAATCCCGAAAAAAACTTTCCACTGCATTTCATTGCTGTCATTAAAGGACCTGCTGAGATCATTTCAGTAATCGTCTTGTTAACTCAGGTGAGAATGTTGACGAGCACAAGGCTGGAGATCATTATGTCAGACTGATTGGGTTAGAATGGCAGACTTGACATGTTAAAAGGAGGGTGATGCTTGAAATCATTGTTCTTTCATTGTTAACCATGGTGACCTGCAAAGAAACGTGTGCAGCCATCATTGTGTTGCATAAAAATGGCTTCACAGACAAGGATATTGTGGCTACTAAGATTGCACCTAAATCAACAATTTATAGGATCATCAAGAACTTCAAGGAAAGAGGTTCAATTCTTGTTAAGAAGGCTTCAGGGTGTCCAAGAAAGTCCAGCAAGCGCCAGGATCGTCTCCTAAAGAGGATTCAGCTGCGGGATCGGAGTGCCACCAGTGCAGAGCTTGCTCAGGAATGGCAGCAGGCAGGTGTGAGCGCATCTGCACGCGCAGTGAGGCGAAGACTTTTGGAAGATGGCCTGGTGTCAAGAAGGGCAGCAAAGAAGTGACTTCTCTCCAAAAAAAACATCAGGGGCAGATTGATCTTCTGCAAAAAGTATGGCTAATGGACTGCTGAGGACTGGGGCAAAGTCATATTCTCGGATGAAGCCTCTTTCCGATTGTTTGGGGCATCTGGAAAAAGGCTTGTCCGGAGAAGAAAAGGTGAGCGCTACCATCAGTCCTGTGTCATGCCAACAGTAAAGCATCCTGAGACCATTCATGTGTGGGGTTGCTTCTCATCCAAGGGAGTGGGCTCACTCACAATTTTGCCCAAAAACACAGCCATGAATAAAGAATGGTACCAAAACACCCTCCAACAGCAACTTCTTCCAACAATCCAACAACAGTTTGGTGAAGAACAATGCATTTTCCAGCACGATGGAGCACCGTGTCATAAGTCAAAAGTGGCTCAGGGACCAAAACGTTGAAATTTTGGGGTCCATGGCCTGGAAACTCCCCGGATCTTAATCCCATTGAGAACTTGTGGTCAATCCTCAAGAGGCGGGTGGACAAACAAAAACCCACTAATTCTGACAAACTCCAAGAAGTGATTATGAAAGAATGGGTTGCTATCAGTCAGGATTTGGCCCAGAAGTTGATTGAGAGCAGCCCAGTCGAATTGCAGAGGTCCTGAAAAAGAAGGGCCAACACTGCAAATACTGACTCTTTGCATAAATGTCATGTAATTGTCGATAAAAGCCTTTGAAACGTATGAAGTGCTTGTAAATATATTTCAGTACATCACAGAAACAACTGAAACAAAGATCTAAAAGCAGTTTAGCAGCAAACTTTGTGAAAACTAATATTTGTGTCATTCTCAAAACTTTTGGCCACGACTGTAGATGTTATTCAATTTTAGTGATCTTGCCACATGTAATCTTACAATGTTGTAACACTGTTTTATCATTTGAACCTGAAATGAGGGGATTCGAGGCAGGTTTAGGACACCTCAAAAGCCTCTTTAAACTACTACCAAAACTACTACCAACACACAACGTGGCTCTGTGTTACTCAGCTCACTCTCCCACACAGTAGCTCTAGTCTCTCCCCTTTTCATCCTTGCTGCCACTGACTGAAATACTGCATTAAAAATATCACACAAAGGTGTAGAAACTCTCCACTTACTTTTCTCAGGTCAGCCTCCCATCCAACAAAACCCACTCACCCACACCCACCTACAAAAAAATGTGTAAAATCTACTTCAATAAATTAACAGACACTTTACTTATTTATTTGTTAAATAGAAATTATTTACAGCATGGTGATTTTTTACAGTACACAATGTTTTAGACTGTTCTTACCTGACCACGACTCCAATTCCAGGATGACAGACATTATGACGAAACCAATTTAACATTGCATCTGCAATCATATCACTGTAATCACAAACTCCATTCTCCATCTTTTGTTAAAAAAAAACACAAAAACACTTGAACGCTGTTTTCATTCTACACTATTTGACACAGAATTAACCTGCTGGAATTCAGTTCAGCTTCAAGAGTGACTTTGCCATGCAGGTCCAGGTGTAGTTTTCCTATTGAAGTTACAGCTTCATGTAACCATGGCAAGCAAAATTAAATATGCTGTTAACCTTCATATTCAGACATCTTAGGCATTTTATAACCTCAATTTAATCTTGTAGCTTTATTAACCTCGTAGACGATTAATTGTCCAAGCACGATACAAAATATAAAATGCATAATAGGCTGTGATGAATAAAGTGCTATTTTAAGGCATGAAAGATGCAATATTTCAATTGCCTTTAAACAATTTAGGTTTTCTATTTCTCTTCATATGAACTATATTAAGACCTGTTAGAAATGCATGTTGGTCACGCTCTAGCACGTTTCATAAATTAAGTGCAGGCAGACATTGTACAAGCAAATCACAAGCAAAATAGGTCCACCCCATCATGAACAAATTTAAAGGAGAGTAAATACTTTTTCATTGCATTGTGAATATAAAATGTACATTTACAAAAAATATATGCATATTATCCAGTTTTCAACAATATATTTTAACTAATGGGCATGAAAGTTAACAGCCTGTCGATAATTTTAAAAAACTTGAAAAAAATGTGGCAAAAGCTATGCGTATATGTCCCCCTTGTCATGGAAGGATTGATGACAGGGTAGACCTTGACAATGTGAACTTTTCTTTTGCTGAAGTTAGCACAAATGAACATAGTGGACCTTCAGTTATCACCGTTGAAGGTGACTCACGTTTATCACATATATTTTTAATTTCTGAAATATTTATTAATATGTCACAATAATACAGTATGGTAAATAAAAGTGTAAATACTTTATGTATTTACAGCACTTACTGTATTTCAACAGGTTTCAAGAAACATACTTAAGCAGATACACAACCTGAGGTTGTGTACAAATTACTTTCCTCATAACTTTTGAACTTAAATTATCATGTTGGGATGCAGCTTCTTGGAACCAAAGTCAGTAATAACTAGCCTCATGAACTTATTCCAGTACTGTTGAATACCTCAGTATAGAATCACACAAACTCAATAAGCTGTAATGTTGTTTTGGTTAAAAAAGAAAAGAACGCCATTGCAACCATGTTAAGTGGTAGAGTTACAAAAAAAAAAAACTGAGATACCTGGGTACCTGGAACTCAGTGAGGTTTGAAACCATTGGATTATTTATTCTTGCATCGCCTGTGGAACATAGATTGTTTTGGTGGGCAGGCTGGAATGTGGAGTCATCCTGCTGACCGTGTTTTATGTCCTCCTGTCATGATGCTGGAACGGTACAGCTATTTTTTTATTTATTTTTTTATTAAAGATTGTCCAAAATCAAAGTAACAATATAACACTCAACAAACAAAGCAAAAAAAAGACAACATAATAACTCCCCAGCTGAGTCTGCAGGTCACGCAAAAAAACAAAGGAAAGGAAAAGACTCATTTCTTGGAAACGAAAACAGTAAGAGGGCTGAGAACCTCTCAGCCTTGACCTTGACTTCGGAAAATAACCCTGCAGACACTGCTCAGTCCTGGGTAGAAACAAACACAGACAAATAAGGTGGTAGACACAGAGAACATCTAACGTGCACAACGGTGAGCGAACAGTGTGCTACGGGTTCGACTCGTTTAAATAATGAGACACATTGGGGAGACACAGGTGATTTAAATTTAGTGCTAACGTGAAACATATAAACACGTAGACACACTAGGGGGGAGACAAGGCGGTAACTCAGTAATCCGGAGAACCAGATGTGTTACACAGGTGTAACAGTACCCCCCACCTCTCAGGACCGGCTTCCCGAGGGAGCGGGGGCCTGCCGAACTGATGGGATTGCCGGCGGGCGGGCGGCCCGGCAGTCGCGGTGCTGGGCGATCCGGCCGTACTCGATGGAACTCCGTGATGAGTTCCCTGCTCAAAATGTCTCGGGCCAGGACCCAACTCCGCTCCGGACAGTACCCCCTCTCCTCCGGGAGTCTAGACGTTTTTTGACTCTGAATGTGGGGGTGCCCTCTATTTCCACAGCCCCAGGGAGCGAAAGCTCTGCCACTCCTTTGTCTAGTGGCCCCCGGATGACTGGCCTGAGAAGAGAGACATGAAAGACAGGGTTAACAAGGATATGATTAGGGAGCTTTAATTTATATGTGAGAGGGTTTATTTGCGAGAGAATGGGGAAGGGACCGATATATTTGGGGGTGAGTTTACGACAAGGGAGGTTGAGATGAAGGTCACGTGTTGAGAGCCATACCCGATCGCCTACCTGGAGCGGAGGACTTTCCCTTCGTCATCTGGAGTGGCATAACGAGTTTTGCAAATATTCCGACCAGATTAAGCAGTCTGCCCATTCATGTTGTCGACTGCTGCAGTATGCTCGGAGGTATCTACCAAGTTCTTGGATAGTTCGCTCTGCCTGCCCATTAGACTTTGGATTATAGCCCGACGTTAGGCTAACAGTGGTCCCCAATTTCTGAAAGAAAGCCTTCTAGACTCTGTCGATAAATTGGGGACCACGATCGTAAAAAATATCCTCCGGGATACCGTAACAGCAAAACACTGTTTCGAACGGGGTTTCTGCCACCTGGAGGGCTGACGGGAGAGAGCTAAACGGAATGAAGCGACATCCTTTTGAGAATCGATCTACTACCACCAGGATTGTCGTATACCCTCTTGACACCGGCAAGTCTGTGACAAAGTCCACCGTGATGTGGGACCACGGTTTGTTAGGTGTTGGTAGGGGCATTAATTTTCCAGTGGGCAAACTACGGGGTCTTTTCGTAGTTGCACGTATTGCACAAGACAAAACCACTGTTTTCACCGTTTCCCGCATCTTTGGCCACCAACACTTCCGTGCGAGAAGTTTATACGTGCGCGCTGCACCGGGGTGTCCCGCAGATAAACTGGAATGTGCTTCTATTGTCACTCGCTCACGAAGTGACTCCGGGACGTATGTTCATTCTGGAGGGCAGTCACTAGGCGCGGGATCAGACCATGCGCAGTGAGCTATCTCCGCCTCGATGTCCCACACGATCTGAGCCACTACGAGAGACAAGGGCAATATCGGCTCCGGGTTAAGAATTTGTTCTGGTGTTGAATAATAACTGGACAGAGCGTCCGCTTTCCGATTTTTTGAGCCGTGGCGATAAGTGATGCAGAATTGGAAACGCGTGAAGAACAGTGCCCAACGGGCTTGACAAGGGTTTAATCTTTTGGCTTGCTGGAGTGTGACGTCATTGGCCGCAGAGGTGCTGGTCCAGCTTGATTGCCAGGTTAACACATTCGTTCAGTGTCAAGTCTGTATCACGGCAAGCAAGTTCCAGCTGTACCTCAGGCTGGAGTCCATCCCAGAACCTGGCCAGCAGGCTCTTTTCACACCAGCCACTCTCCGCGGCTAGCACCCAAAACTTAACGGCATAATCAGCCACCATGGAGTTTTCTTGTCTCAGCCTCAGCAGCTGATGCTCTCCTGACTTGCCTTGATCAGGGTGGTCGAACACAACACGAAGGGCTTCGATGAATCTTTCGTAGCTGGACGTGACATCCCCTCCTGCGCTCCAAACAGGAGTCACCCAGTCCATTGCCGAACCTGTGAGCTGTTGGATGACGAAGCTGATCTTCTGATGATCCCTCATGTGTGGATACTCCATCAGGTACAGCTCACAGGCCCCTCCGGATTTCCATCGTATCTCTCCGGAGGGGCGGGGCGAGGTGGTGAAGAAGCGGAGCGCTGATGAGGAGAGGCTGAGGGAGACTGTACTATCACAAGCCGGCTCACGCTGTACGCCAGATCGTTGACGGCTCGTGCCAGGGCGTCAATCTCCCTTTGTTGACCTCGGAGATATTCGTGAATTGGGGGCTCATAACACTCAACAAACAAACCAAAAAAAAAAATAAATAAATAACTCCCCAGCTGAGTCTGTAGGCGGCTTGGCAATTTCATGCAAAAAAACAAAAAACAAAGGAAAGGAAAGGAAAAGACTCATTTCTTTGAAACGAAAACAGAAAGAGGGCTGAGAACCTCTCAGCCTTGACCTTGACCTCGGCTCTAGGATACAGAAAATAACACCTGCTGAATTATAAAAGCCAAAAATAGTAATAATGCTCATGCAACCCCATACCATCATAGAGACAGGCTTCAAATTTTGATTCGTCTGACCACAGAACAGTGTTCCCCTTTGCCACAGTCCATTTTAAATGAGCCTTGGCCCAGAGAAAATGCCTGCACTTCTGGATCATGTTCAAATATGGCTTCTTTTTTGACCTATAGAGTTTTAGAGGCTCTTTTTATACCCAATCATGTTGCCAATTGACCTAATAAGTTGCAAATTGATCCTCCAGCTGATTCTTATATGTACATTTAACTTTTCCAGCCTCTTATTGCTACCTGTCCCAACTTTTTTTGGAATGTGTAGCTCTCATGAAATCCAAAATGAGCCAATATTTGGCATGACATTTCAAAATGTCTATTCTTTTTTTTTTCTTTTTTGGAATTTTTCCCAGATTTTCTCCCTAATTTAGTCGTGTCCAATTCCTCCCCGTAGGGGGCTCCCACATTAAGGCTACTACTACCACTCAGTCGGGAGTGCGAAGATTATCACGTGTTTCCTCCAAACCACGTGACGCCAGCCGACCGCATCTTTTCGAACCGCTCGCTCACAAACTATTGGGGGCGGCGTAACACACTCGGAGGACAGCGCTATCCACTCCTTCCGCTTGCGTGAGCTCACGGACGCCCCTGATTGGCTGTAGAGCCGTGATTAATGTGGGAGCACTAAATACCTCTCATCCCTCCCCTCCGAGAGAGCTCGGCCAATCAGCTCTCTCTCGACCTCCGGCTGCGAGAGGTTACAGCATCACCCGGGGATCGAACTTGCGATCTCCAGACGATAGGGCGAGCACTTTACCACTGCGCCTTGCATTATCAGAGAATTTGATACAAAAAGTATGTTGACTTGACTCACTCACTCATCTATACCACTTTATCCCGCATACAGGGTCATGAGGGGAGACTATCCTAGGAGACTTAGGGCACGAGGTGGGGTACATCCTGGACAGGGTGGCAATTCATCACACACACAACAGGCAATTTGAGAATGCCAGTTAGCCTAATCTGTTGCATGTCTGTTGGAAGAAACCGGAGTACTCGGAGGAAACCCACCAAGCACAGGGATAAACATGTAAACTCCATGCACACAGAGATGGGAATTGAAATCTCGCCCCAGGAGGCACGGCTACAGTAATAACCACTAAGCCACCGTGCTGCCTCCAGGTGACTTGAATTCAGACCTAAATATTACAGTAGTAAAGGGAATTCTGACTAGTTTCAGAGAGCCAGATAATTTGGCTCAACTCAGCTGTAAGCATAGGCTTTTTCAGCTTCCAAACAGCTCTTCATTTAATACTACTGGCTTTTCTAATTCTGCCACATTTAGCAATGTTTTGATCTATGATTGGTATGTGTATGACTACATCATTTAAATTATTCAGTGTAATTATACTGAATCTTAAAACTTCGGAAAACCATTATATCTGGTAAAAACCCATTTAAGATACAAACATCCAACACTATTACATTTGTGTAATAAATGGTTTATTTATAATGAACTTTGTAAATTAATGTTTTGCTACAAGCCCTGAACGAAGTGCATCTGGCCTTCAAACACAAACCCTTCAAAACTAATTACTTTCAAAACAGAACATTCAGTCAGTACATGGAGTGCATATCGCAGAACATTATGGTGAAAAGGTCACCTATCATTCTGTGGTTCATTAATAAAAAAAAAGTATACATTTAAAAAATTGCCTCTCTCACTGCTCACATAAAAGTGCCAGGTCGGCTCATTCTAGACTGACACATCACCACTATGTATACATCAGTACTATGTATACATTCTATACATGTACTGTGAGTAAGCCTCTGCTTATATTACTATTATCATAATTTCAATGGACATGCATGGACTCATATACAGTACTTCTATTCTCCAAAGAGTCAGACGAAAACTTTGATTATTGCAGCACTCAACATATCATTAATATTAATATAATTATTACATTTATTTATTCACCAATGATATGATCTCATGACTTAATGCTTTACTTAGTGATTCTCCCTTCCCCTTATCATTATTTGCTCATTCTTTTTTTTTTCACTTAAAATATAATTTTTTTTCACAGAAATATTATTGTTAAAGGTTAACTTAAAAAAAAAAATTTCTGTCTTTGGAAAATAACCGCCTATACCTTTTTGCTTTATTATAATATGAAATGCAGAATATGTATTCAAAACAGAGCCTGGATGGAACTACAACATTGTATTTGTAAATGGAGATCAAAGGCAAAGATCCAAGCACTTATTTGAAATTGCCTGTGCTGTATAAGAGATAAGGCTCGGTCTTGGTGATGCTAGTGTGGATGTGGATAAGGGGCTGAATTTTTGGAAAATGTCATCTCCTGTCCATAATCTCTAATGGCTGGCCTCCTCTGGGATGGTATTTTATTATTACTATCACTGCATAATATATCATTATTTTCATTGCAAATGAGCCTTTTTCAACTTGGGATGAATTCATAGTTTCATGAAACCTCTATTCTTATTTTAAGGGTGTAAGGATGTAAATTTTAACAATTGCTACTGCATGTTCTTTGTCATTTATAGGTAGTAAGATTTTTAGGCTGTAGAATACCTTTATTAATTTTTAATATGACCTTCAGATAAGATGAGGGGACAATTAAGATAAAGGAAAATGATGATGACATTTGATTTTTTCAGTAAATTTGTACTTTTCATTAATTCATAAATGCATTCATGCCACTTATCCTATGCACAGGGTCAGGGGGTTTGGAGTATATCCAAGAAGATTTAGGGCATGTGAACGCCAATTAACCTAATTATTTGGGAACACCAAACCAAACACGAGGCAGGAATTGAAACTTTGAACTTAGAGGTGCACGACCTCAGTGCTAACCACTAAGCCGCCGTGCCACATAAATTTGCACTTTTTTAAAATAAATATTTTAATGTATATCACAGAATTAATATTGTAATGTACTTATTGGCATTCTGATAACATTGATAACATTAATATTGTCATTTAAAAAAGCATAAGAAATTAAGTATAATTATACAAAACTGTTCTTGCAGTTATAATCTTTATGGAAACATATTTGGTTCGCTCCCAATTAGGATTTAGTTCCCTGACAACATTTGCATTTAGTCTAAATCTTATTCTGCTTTTTAATTTTCTGTTGTATGTTCTAAGTTTATTTGATTGTTGGTAGCAGTAGTAGTACAATAAGTATTAGTGGTAGTGTCACAAAGCATTGCTGAACGAAAACAAACCTGAATGGAAATATGTCTTTAATTGCTATAATGTCTTTATTTCTGTATTTAATGTCACTGTTTGAGTTAAGCCCTTCATGAAGCCAGTAGAATTATGCTTCACGGTCATTGTTCTGTCTGGTTATCTCTCATGTGTACCTCATTAACCTCTCATAAAAATGTCTCCTCCGCCACCCAACATGTAATTAAGGGATAAATGAGGTTTTTTGCGAGATTATTTAAAAAATCTTAATAGTTCATTATGCTTCAGATGTACCTCTCTTGTTCTCATTATTATCATTTCTGGATGAAATAAAAAAAAAATTCTGTAATAGGGCCTTAAGAAGACAGTTTTGAAATCTTATTACAGTTGTTATCTATGAATGGCACATGAAGTTTTGCTTTAATGTCAGAACTGCTTAAAATAAGTTGGTCATTTTGATTTAGTGGATGTATTTGTGAATAACACCTTTTTTCTTGTAATGGATCAGCTTGCAAAAAATAAAAAGCTAAAAAAAAAATACTGCAAATCATTTGCCAATAAATAATTTATCTCAACTCAACTCAACTCAACTCAACTCGCGTATGTGTGTGTGTCTTTGCCCTGCGATGGATTGGCACCCTGTCCAGTGTGTACCCTGTCATGTGCCCCAAGTCTCCTGGGATAGGCTCCAGGCCCATTGTGACCCTGAATACAGGATTAAGTGGTATAGATGATGAGTGAATGAGTGATGAGTCAACTCAACTCATCTTTATTTGTATAGCACTTTAACAACAAGAATGCCACATAAATAAGAAAATAAGATAATAAGATAATAAACTAAAAATAAATAAATGAATCACACGCATATCTAATTTAATTTATCTACTGTTTATTTAAATATAGTGCACAGGGCATCCAACTATAACTGGGACTTTTTGGGGCTTGGATACCAAAAAGGTTAGAAAGTTTCTCAGTACACTCGAGCCATGATCAGACTACCAGCATCATGTCTGAAACATTAGCCTCGCAGGAACTTCTTAAATGTCCCAGGAAATGACTTGAGACGAGGTCAGGACTGTACAGGCTTGCATGGTAAATGATTATATGTACCATTCCCACAAACAGATACTGTGCATCTCTTCTACAAGCTGGTAACAAGAATCACTCGTTCCACTTGGTGAATGTTCAAGGGAACGACTGCAGTTGGCTTCAAGCCACCTCAGGAACGAACACCATTTATGGCTCCTTGTAAAATGTATTTTTAGGGGAAAAAATCAGAAAAGAACTATTTTGACAATTTATAGAGAGCTAAATAAAACGTTCTTTGCAAGGCATTGCAACACACATAAGTACTGTAGTCCACAGCAACAGTTCAGTTCACAGATACACTCTATATTCAACATGTGTGTTTGATTGGTTTAGAAGTTTTCTGTCATTCTGTTCTGGGGTTAGTTAGTGTGGTATCTCTTTAATGGAAGGATTATGGCTGGAGAAGTAGCCCAAGTAAACACTTTCTCAGCAGGAGCCTGGCATGCACACTTGAATTTCTCTAATCACATTTCAACAGATGAAACACTGAGAAAACAGAGAAGGGATTAATTACCAGACCTGTTCCCTTTCCAAAGCTACACTCAATGCTGCGTGAAAACGCTATGGGAACATCTCTTTGTTGCCCGGTTGTGAAGCCTGTGCATGTCAAACCCGCCGTATACCTTCGGCTTATAACCTGTGCCAGGCATGACGTCACTGAATAAGGTGCACCTGCAGGTTATAAATAGGAGTGAACCAGAAACATCCTCAGATCTTTTTGTCTTCAGGACCACTTTGTGTTTGCGTGTGCATGTACAAGCCGTAACGAAAGCAAAATAAAAATAACAGCTCACCGATATGGCAGAGTTGCTTAAGAGATGCGTGCCTCCGTGCGATAGATCTCTTTCGGAGGGTGATCTTCACGAGTTTTGTCTCGAGTGCTTAGGGGAAGAACACGCTTGCCTCGGGCTTCAGGGAGAATGTGAGTACTGTGATCTTCTCCCTATTAAGGTGTATTCCTGGGGCTCGCGTGCTGATCTGGCAGACGCGCACGAGATGGAATTTCCGATTTCTCTCTCGCTCTCTCCGTAACAGGAAGTTTTAGCTTCCGCTTTGCAAGCGTGCTCCGGCGCTTCTTGTGAAGGAGCGGAAGAATCTTCCTCTCTTGCTTCCATGGAAGTAGCCTCCTCACAACGCTCCTCCAGTGYTCACAGAGCTTATGAGGAATTATTAGAGGTTGTAATGCGTGCGGTCGAGCGATTGCATATCGACTGGCCGCAGAAGCAAGATTCCCCTAAGCGTTCGAGATTAGACGACAGGTTTCTGTCGGGTGGCCGGGGGGAGGAGCCCCAACGCCTCTCTCTCCCCTTCTTTGGTGACCTCCACGATGAATTAACCCTTTCATGGAGCAGACCATATTCATCGCGTGTTTTTGTACCATCGACTTCGACTTATTCGAATATCGTTGATGCGAAAGCACGCGGTTTTATGATGATGCCCCAGATAGAAGAGACGCTTGCGGGCTATCTCTCTCCTGGGACTTCATCCTCCCTGAAAAAGCCTACTCTCCCCTCCAAGCCGTGCAGACTGACATCTGCTTTGGTGGGTAAAGCTTTTCAGGCAGCAGGACAGGCTGGCGCTTCACTGCACACCATGGCGGTTTTGCAGGCTTATCAGGCTGACCTGCTGAAGGACCTGAGCACCGGCGGGGTTATTGATGACAAGGCGTTTGCAGAGCTGCGCCGAGCCACAGACCTGTCTHTCCGTGCAACCAAGCAGACGGCCCGTGCTGTGGGCCGTTCCATGGCTGCCATGGTATCCACGGAGMGGYATCTGTGGCTGAAYMTCTCRGGCATCAAGGATAAGGATCGTGCTGTCCTYCTTGATGCCCCCGTCTCGCCCTCCGGCCGCTTTGGTGACACTGTTAATTTCATCGCCACTAGGTTTCGGGAGGCAAAGCTATATGAACAGGCTTTTGGGAGGTTCCTTCCCCGCCGTGCTCAAGAACCGGGACCATCGGCCACCCGGCCCCGGCCAGGTCTGGCCCCTATAAGGCGTGAGGTCCAGAAGGAGAGCATGACCAGCCGCACACCCCCTCGTAAAGACTGGTGTGGGGCTCACTGCCCTTCTCAGAAATCTGCCTCAAAAAGACCAGATCTGAGGAGCTTCCTCTCTTCGAAGAAGAAGCCCTGAGATTCGTGCGCCTGGGGCCGTGGGGGTGTTCCCCCCCCGGGGAGGGTCGCTTCTATTTTCATCCCAAAACAGGGCTTCCTCCCTGGCACTCCCTGGAAGCCGGTGTTCAATCCCCGCCACTACTGGACAAGAGTTGGGTGTTCGGGTATCTTCTCCCATACTTCAGGATACCCAACACCTAACACTCCCCCATCCAGCCGAAGTGTCAAATCTTGTGCCCCTTTCGGAGAAGCTGGCAGCTTGGAAACTACTGCCAGGCATATCTCCTTGGGTACAAAAGACTGTAGGCACAGGCTACAGGATTCAGTTTGCACATCGTCCTCCGCGTTTCAACGGCGTGGTCTCCACTTCCGTGAAACCGGACCGAGCACATCTGCTGGCCCAGGAGTTAAAGACTCTGCTAGGCAAAGGCGCCATAGAACATGTTCCCCTTCCAGACAGAGAGTCGGGCTACTACAGTCGGTACTTTTTGGTGCCCAAGAGAGGGGGGGGGTTGCGTCTGATCTTGGATCTTCGCTGCTTGAACCACTATCTCAGGAAATCCAGATTCAAAATGTTGACTGTCAAATTGATTGTTTCTCAAATTCAACTAGAGGATTGGTTTGTGACAATCGATCTCAAGGACACATATTTTCATATAGAAATATTGCCACAGCACAGGAAGTTCCTGAGGCTTGCCTTTGGGGGCGAAGCTTACCAGTATCGGGTCCTTCCATTTGGCCTAGCTCTGTCACCCCGCACATATACAAAATGCATGGATGCAGCTCTGGCTCCTTTACGACTCCAGGCCATCCGTATTTTGAATTACATAGACGACTGGCTGATTCTGGCCCAGTGTCAGGAGCTAGCGCTTCAACATCGGGATGTCGTCCTAGCCCATCTTCATTCTTTAGGATTGAGACTCAACGCCACAAAAAGCGTTCTCCTTCCTGTTCAGAGGACAACATATTTGGGTGTCACATGGGATTCAGTCACAATGCGGGCACAGTTGTCTCCTGCTCGTGTCGAATCCATTCTCAACACCCTGAAGGAAATCAAGCTAGGCCAGAAGGTCACTGTTCATCACTTTCAGAAATCTTTAGGCCTCATGGCGGCTGCGTCCACGGTGATACCTTTGGGCCTTCTGTACATGAGAGCGTTTCAGCTGTGGCTAAGAGCCAGGGGGTTTCATTCAGGGGCCAACCCCCAGAGGCTAATAAGGGTTACGCGCCGGGGGCTTCGTACCCTTTCTATGTGGTTCAGACCCCGGTTTCTGACTTTGGGTCTCACTCTAGGTCCGTCTTGTCATTGCAAAATGCTAACGACAGACGCTTCCCTCACGGGCTGGGGTGCGGTCTTGGATGGCCGTCCAGCACAAGGGAGCTTCTCGCGTGGCACATCAATTGCCTCGAAATGATGGCTCTGTTTCTGGCCYTGAAACACTTCCTCCAGCAGTTGAGAGGCTACCATGTCCTAGTGCGGGTGGACAGCACTGCGGTAGTCTCGTACAAAAATCACCAGGGTGGACTGCGTTCGCGCCGCTTGAACAAGCTAGCGCACCAGGTTCTGCTTTGGGCACAGGACAAATTCCTCTCCCTCAGGGCGATTTACATTCCAGGGCACATGAATGTAGGAGCAGACYTGCTATCCAGACAAGCTGTAGAACAGGGGGAATGGAAGCTCCACCCCGAAGTAGTCAGTCAAATCTGGGAAATATTTTACGTAGCAGAGGTGGACCTCTTTGCCTCACAAGAGGCAGCGCAATGCCCCCTACTCTCTGACTCCTCCAGCTCCCCTGGGTCTGGACACAATGGCCCACACGTGGCCCAGGTTACGCCTTTATGCATTTCCACCTATAGTTCTGCTCCCGGGAGATCTGGTGAGGGCTGGTCAACAGGGGTTGCGCCTCTTATTGATAGCGCCCCATTGGCTGACCAGAGTGTGGTTCTCRGATCTWATATCTCTCCTCSAMGGCTCACCCTGGGTGATTCCAGTGAGGAGGGATCTTCTGTCTCAGGCACAGGGGACAATACTTCATCCCCAGCCCGAGCTCTGGAATCTTCACGTTTGGCCCCTGAACGGGACCAACTGAGACATGCTGGGCTTTCAGCCAGCGTAATTGAAACCATTTTAAGTGACAGGGCTCCCTCCACTAGAAGAACCTATGCCCTCAAATGGAGTGTATTTTGGTAAATTGGTGCATGGCAAGACACATAGACCCAGTTCACTGACAGATTGTTTCAGTGCTGGAGTTTCTGCAAGAAAAGTTGTCCTCGGGCTTATGCCCTAGTACACTTAGAACGCACGTAGCCACTATTTCGGCTTGTCACGCTCTGAATAACGGGGTTTCTGTGGGCAAGCACCATTTAGTTGCCCGTTTTATTTGTGGAGCTAAACGGTTGAAGCCGCCCAATAGAGCGACGGTCCCTTCATGGGACTTAACTATCGTACTCGAAGGCCTGGTCGACACCCCTTTCGAACCACTAGAGTCAGCGCCTGTCAGGCTTCTGTCTCTTAAGATGGTTTTTCTTATGGCTATTACTTCTTTGAAGAGGATTGGGGATCTGCAGGCTCTGTCAGTCTCCCCATCCTGCCTAGACTTTGCCCCTGGGCTAGTCAAAGCTATCCTGCATCCTCACCCGAACTATCTTCCCAAGGTTCCATTYTCGACCATGCACCCAGTTGTTCTCGAAGCCTTCTGTCCTCCGCCTTTCACAGCTACGGAGCAGGAAAGACTTCACTTACTGTGTCCAGTACGTGCTCTTAGGATCTACGTTCACCGCACTAGCCAGTGGCGCAAGTCAGAGCAGCTCTTTATTTGCCATGGGGATCGCAACCGGGGGGCGGCTGCCACTAGACAAACTCTGTCACACTGGGTGAGAGATGCCATTGCCCTAGCCTATGAGGCGCGTGGTCACATTTCGCCTCTGGGAATCAGGGCTCACTCAACCAGGGGGATTGCCTCATCGATTGCCTTGGCAAGAGGCGTCCCCCTGCAGCAGGTGTGTGATGCGGCGGGCTGGTCCTCTCCACACACGTTTGTTAGATTTTATAGTCTGGATGTCAATGCTACTCCGGGTTCACGGATCCTTGAGTCAGCATCCCAGAGCTAGGTCTGAGACCTCCTCGGCTTGTGCGCACACGCTACACAACCTGGGGGTCCAGACATTTGCAGTGCGGCGGCGTTGGTATTCTCATTCCCATAGCGTTTTCACGCAGCATTGAGTGTAGCTTTTGAAAGGGAACGTCTCGGGTTACTTGACTGTAACCCTGTTCCCTGATAAAGCAGCTTCACAACCGGGCAACAAAGAAATGTTCCCATAGCATTTTCACGCAGCATCTCGTTCCCGCTTTATCAGGGAACAGACGTTCTGTTTGGAGGTCCACGACAGCAGACAGAGTCCTGAAGTAGGAATAGGCATCTTTACAGTATATGGGTTGTAGGCTAATTATGAGACATAAAAAGAACTTAAATTTAATTGTATACAACTTTAACAATAAGCAATGTCACAAAGCAGCTTTATAGCAATCCAGCTGATTGTGATTTTGATTTCTATTAAGCAAACCAGAGGTAAGGAATTAGACATAACGTAGTCAACCGCAAAGGAACCGAACTCATATGGGAACCCCTTTCTTAATTCTTATGCTTATAGTAGTGTTTTTTAGAAACATCTCTACCATATCCAGGTAGGATTCGCAAAGAAAAAAAAAGATGTCCTAGGCAAAAAAAAATATTATTAAATTTTATTTGTCACATACACAGTATAATATGAAGTGAAATGCTTATACGTCCACCAATGATCTAAAAATAAGAAAAATAAGAATATAAATAAGTATATATATATATATATATATGTGCAGAAAAATGTGCAAAGCCACAGTTCAAAGTTCCATGGTGTGCAAAATGTGCAAATGTGTTATGTAATATGTAATATGTAATGTGTTTTGTAATGTGCATCATGATGGGTAGTTGTGAGTGAGAAATATTAAGATTATTCATGAGAGTTACAGGTTCATGAATCAGGAACGTGTGCAGGAAAAGCTACAGCAGGTGAGGTGTGTCATAATCTGTCATTAGCATCACATGACTTGTTTACATTCATTTATTTGACTGATTTCTTCATTCAAATCAACAACGTGCGCTCCATGCATACACAATGGTGTCTGAGACTGCTTGTGAAAATGCTTCTGTTTGGCTATTTTCTAATTTAACATATTGCTCATTATTGGAAATCCAAAATATTATGTGTAAAATCCAAAATATTTATATGAATTTCTTTATATTTGGTATGTCACATTTTTGTTTTAATAACACTGTACATTTAAGCTGACAATCTGACATTTTATGCAGTACACTGCCTGAACAGAATGAAAAAAAAAACATCTGGATTTAACTAAGTAAATAGTTACTGCAGAAAATTACTGCAGTGATTAATATGGTTCAGCTGGCTGAAAGTTATTTAACTCTTGCAGTGAGCAGCTTCTCATTTCTTGAACAACCATGTCAGAAGACATGTTCTGTAGTTATGGCGAAGATGTTACTCTATTTCAGGAGGGGCAAATTATTGCCCAGCAAGGCATTTTAGCCTTTAAAACTACTAAAACTTGAGAACTTAAGAACTGTCAAATGTGTTATTAAAATCTGGAAGGATAGTTGTGAACCATCATCTCCAAGGAAGACATTTGTTCAGAATTATGAATGATTAAAGAGCACTTCGTAAAAAACAACAGTAGAATTTACAGTTCTGTTTAATAGTGAAAGTAAGAGCATTTCCCACACGCACACATTCCAAGATTACAATGCAAGGATTCAATTGTGAGAGTCCAGATCTTGAAGCCATTGAGAATCTTTGGAATGTGCTGGAATTCTAATTTATGCAATATTAAAGATATTACACCATATTTCTGTCACATCTGAGCTACTGAGCATTGAATAGAATTCTAAAATTTGATGAATAGAATTCCAAAACTACTCTACTGTAGTATATTAAATATTAGATGTGCCTGCAACTTTGTTTATGTGGAATTAAATTTCACACTCGTAAGTGTAAGGGACTGCCCCTAGAGGGCACTGTGGATATATATGTTTGTTAGTTTTTGTAGTTCTGTTTGTAGACTCAGTTTCCCAGAAGGCACCTCGGTCAGGTGATGACTGAGCTCACCTGAACCGAGGTTGTTCATTAGAGTAGAGTCAAGCATTAATTATGTGAAGAGGGCATTACTTTGGTCGCCGTTTGTTTTGTGGTTTATGTTGTATCTGTAAGAACGACTCGTACTTGAACTTCTCAACTCCTCTTTAATCACACAAACAATAATCACATACACTTTCCATTCCAGCACTTCTTTCCGTTCCACCCCCTTACGTCATTCCATTCCTAACCCTTTAAAGAGGTCGACGCTCTTTTCCCATCCAACTAGTGCAACAAAACATTTAACTACTTTAACTAAACATCAGAATATTAGTCTTACTAAACATGCAACAGTTTAGTTTTATGTTTAGAAGGCTCTATATGGTTTGTGATGTGTTTGTGTTCTAAGCCTCTGTGTGTCTCTGCCTGTGAGTGTGTCTCTGCCTGTGTGAGTGTGTCTCTGCCTGTATGTGTCTGCGTGTCTCTGCCTGTGTGTGTCTGCGTGTCGCTGCCTGTGTGTGTCTGCGTGTCTCTGCCTGTGTGTGACTGCGTGTCTCTGCCTGTGCCTGCTTTAAACCCGGGTACGCTCATAGAGTGTGTTACCGCTCATAGGAGCGCGGGTATGTGTGTATGGCTGCTCATAGGAGCGTGAGTGTGTGTGGTTTCGCCCATAGGAGCAGGAGTGTGCACGCGTGTCGCCCACAGGGGCGCAAGTGGGCCCTGCTCTGGAGAGCCTGTACTGTATGTCTGGTGTGATCCCTGTTTGTTCTAAAAGAGCCTGTATGTTTTGTTTGTAAGAGACTGTTTTACGTTTGGGGAGTTTCTGTGCTGGATTTGATTTCTGTTCATGTCTGGTCTTATTCTGTTATTAAAGGACTCTTTTAGGACCTTATTTTAGCCCTTGGCATTAACAACAGCCTGTACTACCCTACAGTTTGTGAGTTTTACAGTAATTGCGTTTTTTTTTTTTTTTTAATGGCATCTGTTGAATTTGGGAATGAACTACAATTTTTATGTGTTACTGTAAAGTGCACAGTATTGATGTGTGAGATCAAGTTTATTAAGTAGATTTTAATTGCACACTGCCATAATAATGTTTTTATTTTTTATCTTTGTTCAATTTATGACTTAAAAAGTAGCTATGCACCAATGTTTGTTGAAAACATTTTTTCTATTTCCAAGAGAGACTGCGTTAACATCTTTTCAATTTAAAAATGACCAAAATCTGTTATTTATCAAGGGGTGCCCAAACTTTTGCATAAGCCTGTATGTACAGTATAGATACATGTACATTCCTCACAGGTCACCACTGGCCTCCACTATCCTTGGTTGCACTACAGAGGTGCCTATATGGAGAGAGATGTATGTTCTTATGTATATCTGCGGCAGGGGGGCATTTTAGCGCATAACACCTGTCTTCCGCGGTGAAATAGCGAATATATTTTTTCATCCGTAGTCTGATAGTGAGTGTGGCTTGTGCCACCACTTTGGGCCGTACACGCATTCATCAAAGAGTTGACCATCTCTTCATTTCTCACAATTGCAGCAACCAAGTTTCTCGTCAACTCACTCATCCTTTCTAAAGATGGCGCTGTGTTTCGATGACGTCATGTTTCATTCAATATATACTTAGTTTTCATTCAATATATTCAGACTTTTCATTCAATATATCAGTTTTCAATCCATATATTCAGAATTCATTCAATATATATATTTTTCAATCAATAGATTCGGAATCCATTCAATATTCTCACGTTTCATTCAATATATTCAGAGTTTTCATTACGTTCTCTCATGAATATTTTCCTAAACGGCATGCCATACTACTATATATTGTGGGACCTAAAAACTTAACTACATTCTAACAATCACGGCAACCAAATTCTCTCAGAAAACAACCCTATAATGAAGCAGTGTCTTAAGTCCTCTGTAATTAAGAACATTATTATACATGCCAATCATCCTACCATCATTCAGGTTCACGAACCAGGTTAATTGGACATTAATAGCACTTGTGCATTTGTTATGAACTGAATACTGCCGGCAGACTCACTATATATAATGTTGGCATGCATTTCATGGCAAGGCTTTCCGTTAAATTATAGTCTTCACAGCAAGATTGTTGCAACCATGATTCAACAGACATTGCATGATCTGCATGGAAGATGAAGGGTTGTTAGAGTTTCCTGTCCCTTCACATTACAGACAGGAGCGACGCCACTTCGCATCTCTGTGTTCTGTCATACAGTGCTGTGAGTCAACAGTGTTCTGTCACATGTTGCGTCTGTTCCTTTCGCATTATTGTGTGACTTCATTCATAAAATACACAAAGCCAGGATGATTTCTATACTGTTCAAAGTTCAAGTAATTTTTCTACACAATTGCTACTTTTTCCCAAAGAACACCCAACCTGTCATTAAGGAGCAACCTTTAAATTATCCAAATCATTTATAACATTTGAACAATCAACAGGGGGAAAAGAAAAAAAGTTTTGGCAGTGTTGATGGCAGAAATCTGTTCCACAGAATCAAATCCACTGACTGCTTTGTGGCAGATCCTGTCAACAAGGATGCGGTTAGGGCTAATCTTTGTTTGACTGTCTGTAAATAATAATGGGATTTAAATCCCTGGTAACAGAAGGGTGATCTGCAGGGGAAGAAAATATACAAAGAAACTGCAATTAAGTAAATATATGGTTACTGTTTTAAATACTGATACAATTTGTTTACAATTCTGATGCAGTTTGAAAATTATCTACATTTAATTATTTGATTATGCAAAGGTAAAAATTTTTTTTTTTTAAAGGAGCCCAGTCCTGCATAATTAGCTAGTTCTTTCACAAAGTAGTCCTAAGGGAATATAATCATACAAACCTAGACTTTACCTAATATGTATTAAGTCAACTCCAGTCAATTGGGTTTATGTTGTGATTCCAGTATATAGCTTGTATAGAGAAGGTGGAGAGATGTCATGCTTTGTTGCATATTAAGAAAGGGGCAATATCTTGTGAGTTATGCATCCTGTTTACCTATGATTTCTAAAGTGGCTACCTGTAGAAATGGTAAAATAGTTGAGCGAGTGACTTTCTGTGTGATAATGAGCGTGATAGTTTCAAAATCTCCCATAGGCTTTTATTCCAAAAAGTCTTATGTCCAAGTGGCATCTGGTTAAATGGGGGAAAAGGAATTGGAAGCAATTAGATCACAAATCCATATAACTCAGCAGTCTAAAATTAGATTACAGCCCAGATGCACTTCACTTACACACCTGGATGGAGTAAATTATCTCATTTTTGGACTGAGCGTATACATTTTAAGAGGTACCCCCACAGGGTGCAATTTACCACCCCATCGATTTAACATTGAGACTTAATTTGATGGATATAAAAGAATAAAAATATATACATTATATAAATATATATAAACATTCAAAAACATTCTGCAATGTGCTTATTTTATTGAGTCATAGGCAATATAGTGGTATGATTGAAGTGGATTTAAAAAACGCAGGTCAATGGTATGGCATACTGTGGCAATTTCTGAAGCAACATCATTGACCTACCATGGCGCATTTTTTAGAATCACAGCAGAAAATCAAAACACACATTACAATTTAGCAATTTACTAACATAAAGACAATATAATCTTCAGAGCATGACAAAAACTACCTACTGTATATAGGGAAACGACAATAAACTCACTTGTCTTAACTTAACACCCTAAACTGAACTAACTAGCTAATTTAACAAACTAATGGAACAAACAAATATATAAAACATAACTAACCAACTACTGTAACTAACTGAAGAGCAAAACCTACCCAATTAAATGTAATCAGCTTAAAGTGAACATAACCTTACATACTAGAGTTGATGGCGAATATTGAAGAAAGATATTCCACTTTTACATGGACCAAATGACATATCTTATTATGTATGTATGAGCCAGTAGCTCTAGCAAAAGACAAGATTAAGCAAAATATACACCATAACATTAACATTTTAATAATATTAATTTATTTCTTAGTTTCCCTGTGTGCCACCAAAAGGCACAACTTCACAAGACCCTTGAAGGTGTGCTCTGGTATCTGGCACCAAGGGCATCAGCAGTAGATCCTTTAAAGTGCTGCTGGGGCCTCCATGGATCAGACTTGTTTGTCCAGCACATTCCATGAATGCTCAATTGGATTGGTTATCTGGGGGATTTGACGGCCAGATCAACAACCTTGAACTCTTCTCCTGCTGGGCTCCACACACAGCAAGCTGTGATGAACTGGGTTTTCTGATACCTTTCTATTATAGTCAGCAATACTTTCTTTCAGGGATTTGTTCTACATTAACTTTTTGGCGGGATCGGACCAGACAGGCTACCCTTTGATCCCCACAGGGATAATTAAACCCTTGGTCCTGTCACCAGTTTACTGGTGTATAATTGATAATTATTTGTTAATGTTATGGTGTATAAATGATGTAAAATGTTTTATATAAAGCATAAATATTTGTAACAAGGTTAATATAAAAAGGAGGGGGGGGGGTTTCTTTCAAAAAGTGTATATACAAGTATTACATTTTAATAAGACATTGAGGAAAGAAGAAACTATCCAGAATAATGCTTAAATACAATAACAAAGTACTTCCATCCATTCAGGAACCTCTCTAGTTCAAGTAGGGATCATGGAGGCCAGTGGTAACCATTTATTCCCATTGTTTATGACCATGATAGGACCTCCGGTCAACATTCACACACTCATTAACCTGCTTCAGGCAATTTAGGAACACCAATAAGACTAATCTGCATGTCCTTGGAATGTAGGCGGATATCGGAGTACCCGATGGAAACCCACCAAGCACGGGGAGAACATGCAAACTCCATGCCACAGACCCCGAGACGGGAATTGGACCTGAACCCTGGAGGTGCAAGGCGACAATGCTAACCACTAAGCCAACAAAGTATTTACTCAAGTATTTTCTTCCTCAGGTGATATGGAGCATTGATATCTATCTGTCTGTCTGTCTGTCTGTCTGTCTGTCCATTTGTTTATCTGTCTGTCTGTCTGTCTGTCTGTCCATTTGTCTCTCAGTCAATCTATTTGTCTATCTGTCTATCTATCCATTTGTCTATGTCGACTATATGGCAAATGTATGTGAGCACCTGACTGTCACATCCACATGTGGATCTTCCCCAAACTGTTGCCATAAATTCATAAGCACACAATTGTCTTGTATGTATTGTATGCTTTGGCATTAAGAGTTCACTTCACTAGAACTAACGGCCCCCAAAATTGTTTTAGCATGACAATGTGCACAAAGCAACTTTTATAAAGACTATTGGACTATTGTAACGCCTTACTGTCTAGTTGTTCAACTAGGTGTATAAACAAGCTTCAGTTAGTACAAAATGCAGCAGCGAGAGTCCTCACTAGAAGCAGAAGATATGAGCACATCACCCCTGTCTTATCTACACTGCATTGGCTCCCTGTGAAATTTCGCATCGATTTTAAGATACTACTTTTGACATTTAAAGCAATAAATGGTCTCGCACCACAGTATTTGAATGAACTGCTAGTGTCTTACGATCCGCCACGCCTACTTCGATCAAAGAATGCAGGCTGCCTGTCAGTACCACGTATTATTAAAACCACAGCAGGGGGCGGAGCTTTTTCTTACAAAGCCCCAAAGTTATGGAATAGTCTTCCTATTAATGTCCGGGACTCAGACACAGTCTCAGTGTTTAAGTCTAGGCTAAAAACCTATTTATTTAGCCAAGCATTTTTGTAAATAGATTATCCTTAGGTGAAGGAGCAGATCTGGGGGACTCATGGACGTAGAGTATTCTGGTGAACTGGTATGTTTAGATGCTGTCCTCCCCACTCTCATTGATCACTCAGGTTTGTTGACGGTGAGGTGATTGGTTACTTTACATCTCAGGGAGCCCTCATGTTTGTGTTTCCTTCTGGCTCTCCCTTTTAGTTATGCTGTTATAGTTAGTCCTGCCGGAGTCCCTGCTTGCACTCTGCACTAATATACATTCACCTTATACATGTTGACTGTGACCAGACCTAACTGCCATCTCTCCTTATTTTCTGCTCTCTTCTTTCTCTCTCTCCCTCTCTCCTTTCCCTCTCCCTGTCTCTCTGTCGAGCTATACATGTCGCTCCTGAGTTGCCAGTGATCCAGACCCCTCTGCCCTCTGGACCTGTCTAACCCGTCCTGGAGTCCTGCTTCTGGTTGGAGATCTCGTCGCATGGATGCCTCGTGTGGTCCTTCTAGTCTTACACATTATTATGCTGATCAATCCCTGCTATCCGTTATCACCCAGATGAGGATGGTTTCCCTGTTGAGTCTGGTTCCTCTCAAGGTTTCTTCCTATTACCATCTCAGGGAGTTTTTCCTTGCCACCGTCGCCCTCGGCTTGCTCATCAGGGACAATCTTATCATTTTGATTCATACACATTGCATACAAACTTACTTCCTTTGATTGTGTAAAGCTGCTTTGCGACAATGTCAATTGTTAGAAGCGCTATATAAATAAAATTGACTTGACTTGACCTGAATGAATCCATACAGCCACGATCTACATTTTAGTAGATAGGACAATAACGGTTATTTATCTACTCACTATCTAAGCTGCTCGTCATTTTTCTCTTTCTCTGTCTTTCATTTTCTTTACTTTTTCTTGTTATTGATTTGTGTCTATCTTGACCTCACTACTTCCTTTCAGTCAGCAGTCTCGCTTCACATCCTGTTATGGCATGTAGACATAAATATTAGTAGCCTGTATGGAGTTTTGCATGAGGTTTTGAAAGCTGCATTTTATCTTGCTGAAAGGTTCGCAGGAATGGAACTGAAGTAGAAGTGGGATGAAACGGTTGTTTTGGGATCTTCCTGTACACACTACTCCCTATTCAGTCCTTCAAAACGTGCTTTCCAGAAATACAGTATACCAGTTATCCTGGTCATACAGAGGAGGTTGTTTAAAGTCTTAAATGTCACTTAAGTCACAAGACCCTTGATTTGTGTTTAATAGCCTGTAACTGAACTGATTGAGGCAGGATTGTATGACTAACTTCATTCTAACTTCAACTGCATCACTTTAACCACAGCAAGCTATATCATGTTGCTTTTAGCTGTAGCTCTTAACTGAACATTGTTCTTGAGAATGAAACATAATAATTATTCCATAATGCTAAATGAGAACTTCAGCATTGTTCATAATTATATATATATTTTTTTTTTTTTTACATGACGTTATTATAGATGGAGGCATAAAGAATTTTTACGCCAAAAGCAATGTATCAATGCATTATCACTTTGACATTGATGGACCTTTCAATCTAATGATTAAAGTAATTTTGGTTTACATACTGTATGTAAGAATGCTGTATGTTGACCGTATGTAAATAATTAAAAAGTTTTAATTTCACATCTTTTGAAGAAAAAAAATGTAAACAGCTAATCTGTTCCCTACTACATTTTTCTCTCCTCTCTCTGTCTTGTTTAATGAGGTCTACTTCAACCTCATTGTGTTTTCTCATACAGCAATCTCCCTTTCCCATTCTCTCATAGGATGTAGACATGTAAATATTTTACCCTTAAAAAACGTTTTAAACAATAGCTCCTCGTGTGTCCTGGGCAAATGCCCACAACAAAGAGAGAGAAAACAATGAAAATGAGCAGAAAAAACATCAGCAAACCACAAGAGCCTAAATGCTCATGGAAAATGTTAATCTTGTGCCACAGACTAGTACAGCAGGAATAAACATTTTGCTTCTCTCAGGCAATTCTATCAGGATACTCGTGGGAACATTAACAAAGTTTTGTTTCCCCCTTCAAAGTGCTGAAGCTTTACAACACATGAAACACCCATGATGAATCGGACATCATTCTGTATATACCGTTTGGTGCAAATACAGTGAATACTGTATGATTCATGAAGAGAGATAAAGAAACTTGCATGAGAAAATTCTGTCTTTAAAAAAAAACACTAGAAAATTCTAAACTAGCAGAACATCAAGAATTATTATCAGTATAAAAAGGAATATCACATCTGTGTGCATGGAGTTTGCATGTTCTCCCCATGCTTAGTGGGTTTCCTCCAGGTTCTCCGGTTTCCTCTCACATTTCCAAGAAATGCAGATTAGGCTGATTGGCGTTCCCAAATTGCCTGTAGTGCATGAATGCCATGTGAATTAACGCGGAGGTCCTACAACAGTTGTACAAATTAAAATAAATACACTAGTCACCACTAGTCCTCATGGTCCCTAGTTGGACTATAGAGATTCCTAGATGAAAGGACGGATTTGTTTTTGTGGTGGCATGGTCGCACAGCAAGGAGGACTACCTCTTTAAAGGGTCCCTGGTTCAACCTTGAGTGTATTTGTTTTGCCTTTATAAGTGTATGTGAATGTGTGTATGGATGGTGCCCTGTCATGGACTGGCATCACATCTAGTGTTCCCATCTCACCTTCAGTATTCCTGGGATAAGCCAAGAATACACTACAACCCGGACTATTATAGAATGGAATGGATATAGAATAGATAACTTCGTGTACAAGACACATGTATAATCCATTCCAAAGTTCCACTATTCACAAAATGGCACTATTCACATTTATCGTCAAATTATTATCAAAATTATTGGCGCCCAGTGTTATGTCAACTTGACATCAAAATTGACAAAAAAGGCTTTATAAATCTATAATATATATATATATATATATATATATATATATATATACAGATTGATCGTGAACATAAATTACTTACTAAGGATGAATACTGTAAATGTCAGGGCTTATGTACTGGGTCACATGTAGGGCTTAGGTAATTGTAGCCCTATGAATATCACACATACATTACAAACATAATAGTATGTACCGAAAATTAGAACTGCATGCTTTGAATCACAAAAACAATATAAATCACTAAGCTGACATCATTTTACATAACCCAGGCTCATTAGGAGTCAGTTCAGGACATTATTCTTATGATGTCAAAACATTGTAAAGGGAGAAAAGAGACCGAATGAGGGAGGAGGTCAAGCTGAACCCATTTTCTTGCAATTAAATCATACAATGGTCTGACACATTTCAATTTTTATTTCAAAAAGATTTTTTTATTTTATTCAAGTAGATTCATTTTGCCTATTCACAGATTCAATAGCCTCTTGCTTTTGCTGGACTTAACAAATACTGTATATCTCAACAACTCTTCATCTAATTAAAATGTAGTTGAGTTTCACGACTTGGAATAGAATGAGAATTAAGAAAATTAAGAATAAAAAAGGAAGTTTAAGCATCTCAAGAGTTTTTAGTCCATAACTAGCACATAAACATTCTTCCGCTTCTCATTCAGCCAGGAGAAGTTGGCCACGGCCAGCTCATCAGCACGAACTCAAGGGTAGGGGTTGCAAAACTCGGCACAAAACGGTCAGTAATTGACAATTGTGGATTTATTCCTTCACTAAGAAAGGCCTCCAGGCCGCCAGTTTGGTGGGAGTAGTGTGTGAACTTGCAGTGCTCTCCCATCCTGCTTCCACAGGCTCTGAGACTGCCTCAGCTATCCCTCTGGTGAACAGCACATCCAGTCCTGGCCACCACCAAACCATGACCGCTGCCTCGAACTCCTCACCATCTTCCTCAGTCTGCCGCTGCCACCGCGCTGTCACACCAGCCAACACCTACCCTACTTGTGTTAAATAAGAGTATTTTTTCCTACTGTCTTAGCACTCTGTGTCTTTCCTTCTGCCTTACATGCTCCCATTGGAATTTAAATATGTTTGAGATGAAGGCAGATGAAAGTGCATATTGTTTATTTTAATTAAATTAAAATTTTTAAAATCATTACAGTCAAAACCAGAATCGTAAACACTGTAGATGTATCGCGAAAACTTATAGACTTGACAAGAGACATGGACAACTTGAATGTAACTAGTGGTGCTAATAAAGTTGAAACAAGACACAGGTGATAGTAACCTGAGACGCCAGAGGTGACATGTGACATGTTGGGGCCGTTGACTGGGCAAATGGGGCAAAGGACCCTGCAGGAAACTTTGGCCTGTTAACTGGATATGTGGAATTATCAGGAAGTTGAGTCAGGTCAACTGGACTTCTTTTTTTTTTTTTATCATTTAAGTTTTTATTGTATTTATTCGGTACATGACAATATCATACAAAACACAGGTTACAACTCAATACAAATACTGTATGTTAGGTCAAAATATACACAGTGGCCACGATAAATAAAGATAGACAAATATTAACCAAGGACCAAAAAAATTACGTTTATTATTACATTAGTTATTGTGTTACATGAAAAGACAACGTAACAAAGTTCCAAAAGTCTTCCCAAATCTGAGTTTCCCTAGGAACCCCTGCACTGTTCTTATTATTATGTTTGTTAAGCAGACGTTCGTACGAAGTTGCCTTAGTCATTATATTGAGCCAATCTTTAAATTGTGGAATTTGGGGAGTTTTCCAGTGCTTCAAAATGACTCTGGCTGTCACAGAGACCCCCGTCATGATCACTGCAAACTTTCCCTTTGTGATATTTGGCATCAACGCCCTATATCTTAGCAAACCCACCTTGGCGAAAATGGTACTATTGTTTCAAGCCATCTACTCAAAATATTTAAGGTTTGGCGCCATAAAGGCTGAATAAGTGGACACTCCCAGATACAATGAATAAACGTACCCCTATTCTTTTGACATTTCCAACAGACATCATTGTGTGTCAAACCCATTCTGTTAAGTCTAAAGCCCCATTTACACTGCAGGTCTCGATGCCCAAATCTGATTTGTTGCCTATATCTGATTTTTCTGACCGTCTGTTTACACGGTCTTTCCACTATGACCCATATCCGATTCAAGTGTTTACACTTGCCATACCGTATGAAACATCGCGCATACTTAGGTTCTTGCACTACAGACTAGCCAAGATGGACGAAGGCGAAATATGCAAAGTTCGCGAAACGGAGAAGGAGGAAAAGGACCATCATTGCAGCCTACGAATATGCTTAATTTATTGTGTCCTCAACCATTCAGAGCAATGTCTGGGTGCGAGACTTGTCGGGGTCGCTCTCTGGTGGCTTGCAACAGGTGCGGGCTACCACACACTGGCGCATCTGTTTGGGATGAGCAGCGTGTCGGTGTGCCTGATTACGTCATTAAACCGCGAAGAAGTCGCAGTTTTAATGACGTACAGAACGCAATACCTCAGAAAATCCGATCTGTCTGTTTACACGCCAGTCACATTAGCACATATCTGATTTATTTCCACATATGAAGGAGGCCTGAAACCGATCTCGAAATATCGGAATGCATGCGTTTTTTTTCCTGTTTACACGGACATAGAAAATATCCGATATGTGTCACATAGGAGCAAAAAATCGGAATTGGGTCACATTTAACTGACAGCTTAAGAGGTGTCAAATAAAACCTATATNTATATATTATATATATTATAAATTTACCTGTGTTTGACAAAATTCCTTTCCACTCTTCATTCCCTATTACAATCCCCATGTCCTTTTCCCATATTTTCTTTAAGGTGATGCAGTCACTGCTGAGCACATGGTTGGTCATCCTGTAGAATACGGAGGCTTTTTGTTGGGGGTGAGGCAGTTTTAGGAAGTCCAGGACATGATTTTTGTCTATTTGATGAATCTTTGTGGAGACACAGTTTCTAATTTGAAGATATTTCCAGAAATGTTCTTTTCCATTCAAATTATACTTCTGTACACGATTATTATAAGACATAAATGCACCCTGTTCAAGCAAATCTGACACAGTACACAAGCCATTCATATGCCTTTTCTTCCAATATATGGGTGACTTCCCAATACAAATAATAGAATTATACCATATGGAAGAGTATGGTTGTTTACATTGTGATAATTTATGCATCTTGTGAATCTTCGCCCACACCTCTCTTGAGTGCTTCATGATAGGGTTTGTGGTTATATCTGAACATTGAGWCATAYAYTCAATAGGRCTATATGGCCATGACAAGGTTTTCTCAATAATAACCCAGTCTAACTGAGTATCATTGTTCCAGTGTTTGGCCAATTAGGATATCTGATAGAGGCGAGGATCTGATAATCCCAGCCCTCCCTTATCCCAAGGTGCATGTAGTGTTTTAAACTTTATCCGGGGCCTTTTCCCATTCCATAGGAAATGTTTAACCATTGTATCATATTGATTAAAGATCAACTGTGGTATGATGAGTGGTAGCATCATAGGCATGTAATTAAGCTGAAGTACAACCACCATCTTAATTATATTCACCTTCCTCCATAAGGTTAGCTGAAATTTCCCTCAGTTCTCCAAGTTATTTCTTATGGTTTGTAGAAGTGGTCCTAAATTTAGTGCGGGGGTCTCTTCTAATTCCCTGCTTATCATGATGCCCAAATATTTGATCCCTCTTGGGCTCCACCTAAAGCCAGATCTAGCTACCATATTTGCATTGCATATTCCGGTTACAGGCATGGCTTCCACCTTCGTCCAATTAATTTTATATCCAGAAACTTTTGAGTGGCATTGAACTGTCTCCATTAAGTGAGATAAGGACTTATCTGGATTTTTTACCAAGGCCAGGATGTCATCAGCATATAAAAGCAATTTATGCTCTTTGTCTCCCCCCCATGCACCTGGGATGTTTTCATTAGCCCTAATAGCAATGGCCAATGGTTCTAGTACGATATTGAACAATAATGGTGACAGCGAACATCCCTGTCGCGTCCCCCTGGTGAGAACAAAAGATGGAGAGACTTTGCCGTTGGTGATCACACATGCCCTAGGCGTTTTGTATAATGTTCTAATCCACTTGATGAAAAAGGCCCAAACCCAAAACCTCGCAAAGTTGTGAACAAAAATTCCCAATGAACCCGATCAAACGCCTTCTCTGCATCAAGTGAAAGCGCGACGATTGGATCAGCTTTATCTCTGTTTAGCCAAATTAGGTGGAGTAACTTTCTCATGTTATCTGTTGAGGACCTATTCATCATGAATCCAACTTGATCAGGGGTTATAATATTGGGTAACACCTTCTCCAATCGCAACGCAAGAATTTTGCTAAGGATCTTGCAGTCCACATTAATTAAACTTATTGGTCGATAATTTGAGGGTTAAGTGGGATCTCTATCTTTCTTAAGGAGATTAAAAGAGGAGGGAAGAGATCCACTGGCAAATGCCTCATTATATACTTCTGTTAATTTGGGTGCAAGTAAGTCTATATACTGTTTATAATACTCGACCGGGAACCCATCCAACTCTGCTGACTTACCATTCCGCATAATAGATACAGCTTTTCTAACTTCAAGTTCTGTAATGTGACCTTCTAACATATTCATTTCCTCTGGGGATAATTTAGGCATTTTAACCTTGGAGAAAAAACTGAGCAGTTCTTCCCGTTCAAGACCAACGTCAGCAGTATACAATTCTTTATAAAAAATTTCTGTACTACGTTGTTTATCTCCTTTGTTGATGTTACTATTGTATTTCCTTTCTTAATAGCTGTTATTAAATTACATGTATGTTTTTGCTTCAACTGTCTCGCAAGCAATTTACCAGTCTTCTCCCCCTCCTCATAAAAAGTAGTTTCCAATCGAAACAGAGCATATTCCGCCTTTTTATTATAAATTTCCTGCAGTTCAAATTTGAGTTTACAAATCTTTTGATGTAATTGATTTGAGAAACAACATTCTTAATTTTATTATCTAATTCTTGTATTCTGGCCCAATCTGCCCTTTTTCTTTTAAACGCATAGCCTATTATCTTTCCTCTAACATACGCCTTAGAGGTTTCCCATTCAGTTGACCTTTTTTCAGTGCTACCAGTATTAATCTCGAAAAAGGACTTCAAATCTTCTTTTAATAACAAACTGAAGGCCTCATGGGACAACAATGAAGTGTTTAATCTCCACCTGCCTTTTCTCTCTTCATCACATGTATTAATGTCAATACTTAACATCACGGCTGCGTGGTCTGACAACGCGATAGCGTTTATTTTGCAGTGGGTAACTTGGTTTGCCAWGGTGTTGGATATCAGAAACATATCAATTCTGGAGTGGAATTTATGACAATGTGAGTAAAACGTGTATTCCCTCTCACGTGGATTCACCAAATGCAAAATATCCACTAACCCATTATCTGCACTCATCATATGAATTGCTCCTCTGTCTTTGGGATATGTTTAGCCACTAAATTTACTTTTATCTATAAAAGCATCCCACACTTGGTTAAAATCTCCAGCTAGTATTATTTGGCCATCCGTTTCCCCCAAAGTCTTATTTAAATCATAAAAAAAATTAGGATCCCCTGTATTTGGGGCGTAAATATTACATAGCACCATTACGGTGCCATTTATCGTGGTCTGTAGGCATACCATTCTTCCTTCCTTGTCTTTAGTCTCTCCAGTCAACACAAAGTTTAGGTTCTTGTTGACTAATATAGCGACCCCATTCCGCTTACTGGAAAAGGAGCTGTGGAACACGTGTCCAACCCACCCATATTTCAATTTTAGCGCCTCTTCCCCTTTGAAGTGTGTTTCCTGGATAAATGCAATATCTACTTTATGGTGTTTTAAGTAYGTCATAACTTTGCCTCTTTTTATMGCATTCCCACAGCCTTTTATATTCCAGGACATGCATGTTATATAATTCCCCACCATAGTGTGTTATGTGATATCAAGTGCATTATGTGATACCAAAGAGAAATTGGGGAGTATGAAAGCCAATGTTGTGTATATAGACCTGTATGAACATAGTAATCTGACCTGTGTAAGAACAAACTCTTAATAGTAAACCTTGTCATGACCAAACCTTTTTTTTTTTTAAAGAATGATTTATAAGAAACAAAACAAACACAATAAAGTAACATAAAATGCTCCCTCAAAACACACACTGGGAGCTTAGACCAATCGCCGTAGCATGAAAACAAGAAAAAAGTTGCAAATAGAGCATGCAACAACAAAAAATAACTCCTATTGGTCCATGGTGCACCGCTCATGCAGCTAACTACGTCACTATCCAGCTGCACGCTGCTCGGGCAGCCCACCATCCAAAGCCCAAAAACCCACTCGCGTTTATCTACCCCTGGTTGACTTATTTATTACAGCTCAGCTTTTAATACAATCATTCCGGACATACCTATCAGTAAACTCGATATTCTTGGCCTCCCTCCGCTCACATGTGCCTGGATAAAGAACTTTCTAACTAACTCAGGCTGTGAGACTTGGCTCCCACTTGTCCTCCACCCGCACGCTGGGCATCGGCTCTCCACAGGGCTGTGTGCTGAGCCCCTTCCTGTACTGTCTCTACACCCATGACTGTAGTCCGTTCCACAACAGTAACCAAATTGTGAAGTTTGCTGATGACACCACAGTGGTCGGACTCATCTCGGCGGGTTATGAAACGACGTACAGAGAGGAGATCCTGAAGTTGGCAGCTTGGTGCTCAGAGAACGATCTAGTTCTGAACTCCAAGAAAACCAAAGAGATCATCATTGACTTCAGGAGGCAAAGCACAGATCTAGCCCCTGTATACATCAATGGAGAATCTGTTGAGAGGGTTCACACTTTCCGGTTTCTTGGTGTCCTTATTTCAGACAAGATCTGATGGATAGAGAACACCTCAGCGATTATTAAGAAGGCCCAGCAGAGACTTCACTTCCTGAGAGTCCTCAGAAAGTATAACCTAGATTCCAGCCTCTTGTTGTCCTTCTACCGCTCATCCATTGAGAGTCTGTTAACATCTTGTATTATAGTCTGGTATGGCGGCTGCACTTTGGCAGACAGGAATAGGCTTCAAAGGGTAGTCAAAGCAGCACAAAAGATTATAGGCTGCCCTCGTCCCTCCCTGCTGGACATTTACACCTCACGCTGTCGTACCAGAGCTGAGAAAATCATTAAAAGACAGCTCCCATCCTGCATCTGAACTGTTTAACCTGTTGCCCTCAGGAAGGCGCTATAGGTGTATTAGTACAAGGACAAATCGTTTTAAGAATATTTTTTTTCCAAAAGCGATCACCTTGCTTAATCAATATACACATTGACTTTACAATAGGAATACATTATTATAGCTGTGGTAAAGCGAGAACCACCACTCGCTTACAGACGGGGTAATTGTTCTAAACGAGATGGTAAATGATGGCTCTACCCGCAATAGCACTTCAGTGCAAAGTGAAGTTTATTTACAGTGCACAGGAAAACGTACAGTCCACGGGTGCAGTATATTTACAGGTGTGAAGACAAAACAGGGGAGAGGAAGAAAAAAACCC
>QMIH01000069.1:2584-18377 GCA_003987875.1 Clarias batrachus
TAATAAGATTCTGTGATAGATAAACACACAATGTAAAATGACGATACTTTACTTTTAACTTCCTCTGTCCTCCTAAATACAACACAGGAAATGAGTTCATATACAAAGTGACCAGAGTTAAAATAGTCTTCATGTTCAAGATTTTCCTTTAAAATGTTTATATAAAAATAATGCTTTTGTATGAAGCCAGTTATGAGAATGTTTATTATATTTGGTTTTCATGACTCTTGTGTGAGAGTGAAAAGAGTGTTGTTTATAAAATGAAAACGTGTAAACATATTAGGATCAGTAACTAAATATCACACATCACCAGTTCACTCTGAAATACACTGGTGTGCTTCCCCTAGAAGAGGACTGAGCCGTTTCCATAGTAACACAAAGTCACATGCAGATAGACATAATCAGTCTATAGGCTGCAACAAATAAGAAAAAATATGCATGTGTTTAGTGTGTTTCTTAATTTGTAGGAAGGAAGGAAGAGGTACATCACTAATGAAAGAGGAAGAAGCGTGTGTGTGTGTGTGTGTGTGTGTGTATGTGTGAGTGTGAAAGTCAGCAACACATTTAACTTGTACATGTTCTACAGTTTAAACTCTCAGAGCTGCTCCTGGTGTTTCCGTGTGTTTCTCTGGATGCAGAAGATTAGAGGTTAGAATGATTTACTTTTTTCACTTTTAAATTGTATAAAATAATTACTCATTTATTCCATAATGAACTTAACCATTGTGTTCACTTTTGAGACCCTCAGTTCAAATTGACCCAGGACATAATTCGGGTTTTAAAAACAATTCTGAAATAAAATTGTATTCAATAAAGTATTAAATGTTGTCTTTATCTCGATTTCAAACAACAAAGTGAACATATATGATTATTGATTTCAATCAGTTTCGACTGGAACACAATTAACAACGGAAGAGTAATTCATTATACTTTTGTCATAAGTTTATAATTGTTGTTAATAATCCACTATACTCAGACTTGAGGAGTTCAGGTGGAACAGCTGGAGTCTCTGCCGTTCTCCTCACTGTGAGTAGAGAAGCTGATGTCTCCTCTGGCTGTGTGCTGTCACCAGTGCCTTGCCTACTGTAGCTCCTCAAGGAAAAGTCTTTTTTTAGCTTCATTTAAGTTCAGTCTGATTGCCATCCAGATAAATGTAAATGCGTTATAGGCTTAGACATCCTGCTTATTGTAAAAGATCACGAGTGGCCACTGGAGCTTCCTTCTGTACTGTAACAGCTGTAGCAGACCAGCAGCTTGTCGAGGTTCTTTACATTTTCTTTGGTGGTGTTGTAGTTAAATATGACCTCCGGCTTTATACTCATGGCTACTTATTGTTCCATCACTGTGTACATTGCTCATGAGCTCCACTTTTTTTTTCCTTTTTTGGTATGTAAGACACCAGGTCAGTGTTATTCGTGAACATGAAGTGGGAGAAATGGACTGACCTTTTCTTCACACTTACAACCTCAGTTGGGAGCTCCATCATATTTTTTTTAATTGTTCCAACTATGGTCAGGATACTTTTGAGATACTTTTGAGTTATAGGTAATGTTGTGGCCAAAGAGGCGTTGTGACATATCTAGCGCCACCCATGTCTCCTGGTTTATTTCAGCAGCTCCTCCTTCTGACTTCCCTGTATGAATTAACATGTTCTATATATAAGATGAAACAACATCACAGGCAGCCCAAAAAAGGGCAGCAGCCTCTAAAATCCACAAGCCATTAGTGTACAGTTACAGTTACACTGGGCCCAGGGTTGTAAAGACGGGGAAGTCGGTCCACTCACTGGTCCAATAAATTAGTTTGCAGGTGGAAACATGACGAGGGTGAAGAGTGTGGGAAAGTGAAAGCAAAACTTGTGTGTGTGGGTGTGTGTGTGTGTGTGTGTGTGCGTGTGTGTGCGTGTGTGTTTGGGTGGGTGAGTGTGTGTGTCTGTGTATGCAAATCAAACTGACCCTAAGACCATGTAAAGTATGTACAGTAAATGTGTGTGAACAGTAGCTTGTGTGCTCAATTCATATATATATTTTTGTTTGTAATTATTTATTACAGGAAATAAACTAAGGCCATTAAGTTTCAGGTTGAAAATGTACAATTGTTCCATTTTTCTTCTCCATTTTCAATTTGATGTGAAAATAATCCAAGTGTTAAACAATGCACTAGTCAAATGTAAATTGGTGTTAAAAACACTGTCTCAGAGCAACATAAGCCTTTGTCTACACCCAGGTTATTTAGTGTGTGTGGAGTGTGTACACACAATCTGATTAGTTTACATTTAGGAATGAAGTTGAGTCTCACAGTAATGCTTTCTGAAAGAAGAAACAAGTCTCTCCTGAGTATCTGCTTAATAATCTCATATTAATGAGAGAACATTCTGTTATTTACTCTACACTTTACTTCTGTTATTCCTCACACACTGAATTGTACAACACACACAACACACACCTGTAATGAACAGTTACTGTAACTGTGGACACACTGCACCCTGCTTTACAATGAACACACTKCAGATTTTTAAGATTCCATCTGTGATAATTATACAGGAAGTACTGATGATGTCACTCAGATTGACTCCTCCCCTTTACCTGCTGTTTCTGCTCATGGGTTCAGGTGAGTCATTTGTAAACGTACACTGGTTTGTTTTTCATAAATATACAGTATGAACTAACAGGATACACACACACACACACACACACACACCGCGATCATCCATTTAACAATCAGCCCTAGTATACAGTATATAACATGTTTGCATAACATATGTATACAGGTTCACTGGCCACTTCATTAGGTACACCTCTACAACTGCTTGTTATCACAAATATCTAATCAGCAAATCACACGGCATGAACTCAATACATGTATTTAAATAGACACGATCAAAACGATCTGTTGAAGTTCAACCCAAACATTAGAATTAAGTACCAATTAGGAATTTTAACATGCCACAGGCTAGTATCGTACCTCACCACGCCCTGATAACACCTGGCTGTGGTTCACTTTTGGTAATGATGTGGCTCTGTCAGTACACCTGCAACAATATTAAAAGATGATGATGATGATAGACAGATAGATTATGCTATAAGTGTTTGTTCAGTTCATTTTTGCCTAAGCTCTCTCTCTCTCTCTCTCTCTCTCTCTCTCTCTCTCTCTCTCTCNCAGATTTTTAAGATTCCATCTGTGATAATTATACAGGAAGTACTGATGATGTCACTCAGATTGACTCCTCCCCTTTACCTGCTGTTTCTGCTCATGGGTTCAGGTGAGTCATTTGTAAACGTACACTGGTTTGTTTTTCATAAATATACAGTATGAACTAACAGGATACACACACACACACACACACACACACACACACACACACACACACACGCACACACCGCGATCATCCATTTAACAATCATCCCTAACAGCATATATAACATGTTGTTAGGGATGATTGAAGTGGTTCACTGGCCACTTCATTAGGTACACCTCTTCAACTGCTCGTTATCACAAATATCTAATCAGCTAATCACACGGCAGGAACTCAATACATGTATTTAAATAAAGACGGTCAAAACGATCTGTTGAAGTTCAACCCAAACATTAGAATTAAGTACCAATTAGGAATTTTAACATGCCACAGGCTAGTATCGTACCTGACCACGCCCTGATAACACCTGGCTGTGGTTCACTTCTGGTAATGATGTGACTCTGTCAGTACACCTGCAACAATATTAAAAGATGATAGACAGATAGATTATGCTATAAGTGTTTGTTCAGTTCATTTTTGCCTAAGCTCTCTCTCTCTCTCTCTCTCTCTCTCTCTGGTTGTCTGTACTGTCTGTACTGTCTGAACTGTGGAGCTTCTCACTGTGTGTATTCAGGACATGAGCAGATTTTGGCAGTGGACAGTTTCTTACACGTATCTCTGCATAATCAACACATTTCTCTCTTGCAGAAGTTGTTGTCTCACAGGATGGGTGGRGTGTGTATTACATGTCGAGCTACATCTGTGCTCTAAAGGGATCTACAGTGACCCTGGGCTGCAGTTACACACATCCACATGGTTACACAGTTCAGAGAGTTTTCTGGAGCAGAGAGTTGGCTACAAATAAAGAGCCTCCTGATCTGTCATTAGATCTAAAGTACAGAGACAGAGTTCAGTACCTTGGATACACACGGCGTGACTGCAGTCTCAGACTGAGCGGTGTGACAGAACAGGACCAAGGCAAATACTACTTCAGATTTATAACGACCCCTGTAGACAAGTATCAAGGCAAAGATGGAGTTGAACTTTCTGTCACAGGTAAGATACATCAGCTGAAATAACACACTCTACTTTATTCATCATAAAATAGTTAGTTTGACAACACTTGTAGAATTTGTCATTTAGGAAGTAAATTATCTTCAAAGAAATCATTTATCTCCATAAAGAGCTGAGAGTTAGCATTAGCTTTTGTTACCTCCGCAGTTAACAGTAAGGCTCAACTAATCGAGTAAAATATTCATGTGAACACTTTCCATGTTAATGTTTTAGCCTCCTCTGTACTCTGTGGTCTAATACTTTAATAGCTTGTTGACCACCAGATCATTAAGGTCCACAGTGTTTAATCTTTTTCTTGCACAAACTACATCACTCATAGTTAACTGTAACCGTTAAGTCATAGTAAATCTCTCTCTCTCTCTCTCTCTCTCTCTCTCTCTTCACTGTGAATGTGCTGTTTTGTTGTTGTCTGCAACCCTCTAAATTCTAGTTATAATACAGTTACATACAATAGTCAGCAGGTGGCGATATTACCTCCTTCAAACACTACAAATGCACCACTGTCGGTATGTAAAGCCATGCAGAAATTTAGTGAAGTAGAATGCACAGTTATTTTTGTAGCCTAGTGGAGTAAAAGGAAAAAGTATCCTCTAATAGAAATGCTTTAGTGAAGTCCAGATAAGTGAAATATGTACATAAGTACAGTAACAAAGTCAGTTTAATCAGTAACCCTTTACTTTGTAACCCTGTATTGGGAAGCATCCCACTGGTGGGGAATACAGACATGACAGGTGGGGCGCAATGAACTGGAGGAAATTAGTGGAAAATAATAGGAAAGTACCTACTCTGATTAATGCTTTTCTTTATTGACAATGAAAACTGTACACTCAAAAACAAAACAATCATACAAATAAATGGAAAATCATAAATCATTTAATACAAGTAAATTAAAATAACATCAGTTGGGGGCCGGGAGAAAAAGTGGAACCATAGTGCAACAATGGTTGCACTATGGTGCCCCCCCGCCCCCCAAATTATGCAGAGATAGAGTGCAGACCAAAAGTTTGGACCCACCTTCTCATTCAAAGATGTTGAATTTGTATTATGGCAAGAAAAAAGCAGCTAAGTAAAGAAAAACGAGCGGCCATCATTACTTTAAGAAATGAAGGTCAGTCAGTCTGAAAAATTGGGAAAACTTTGAAAGTGTCCCCAAGTGCAGTCACAAAAAGCATCAAGCGCTACAAAGAAACTGGCTGACATGCGGACCGCCCCAGGAAAGGAAGACCGAGAGTCACCTCTGCTGCGGAGGAGAAGTTCATCCGAGTCACCAGCCTCAGAAATCGGCGGTTAACAGCAGCTCAGATCAGAGAGCAGGTCAATGCCACACAGAGTTCTAGCAGCAGACACATCTCTAGAACAACTGTTAAGAGGAGACTGTGTGAATCAGGCCTTCATGCTAGAAGATCTGCTAGGAAACCACTGCTAAGGACAGGCAACAAGCAGAAGAGACGCGTTTGGGCTAAAGAACACAATAAAGAACACAAGAAAGAAAACTCGCTGAATGAGGAGGCGTGTCCAAACTTTTGGTCTGTACTGTAAGTGACAAACTATGACAATGGCACGTGTATTTTATCTGTTTTGAACTTGCTATTATTTGATATTATTGGTTTAGAAATTTATATTTCAATAAATAATAAACTTGGTCGATTTTTTAATTTTGTTGACAAGTGGAGCTTGAACATTCGCTCACCACAAACAAAAAAAACTGGCAAAATCACAAACAGAAATCATTAAAAGCAAGAGTGTTTAATAAAGGCATATATGATACACAGAGAGAGTATTTGCTAATAAAAGCGAGTATTTTATGTGATTAAATATATACAGTGAAATGTAGAAAAGGAGTGTATTACTCAGTCCAGGTTGTTGTTTGTTTGTTGTTGCTGTTTTACTTCTGTAAGGGACTGCCCCTAGAGGGCACTGCGGACAAGTGAGTTTAGTTTTTGTAGTTCTGTTTGTAGACTCAGTTTCCCAGAAGGCACCTCGGTCAGGTGATTAAGCTCACCTGAACCGGGGATGCTCATTAGAGTAAGTATAAATAGCTGGTTGTTCTGGGAAACTGAGTCGAGCATTAATTATGTTATGAGGGCATTATGTGTTTTATTTTGGTTGGGTTTGATGTCATGTTCTAAAGGCTCTATTTTGATTTGAAAGTTGTTTGTGTGTTTCAGTCTGTGTGAGTGTGTTTCAACCTGTGTGTTAACGGGCTTCAGCCGGTGTGGGTGAGCGTGTTTCAGCCTGTGTATGTGAGGGTGTTTCCGCCTGTGAGTGAATGGGCTTCAGTCTGTGAGGGGTGAGTGTGTTTCAGCCTGTGTATGTGAGGGTGTTTCAGCCAGTATGTGTGAGTGTGCTTCAGCCGGTGTGGGTGAGGTTGTTGCAGAAGGTGTACGGGCTCTCCATTAGAGCCCACTCTAAGCCCGGGTACGCTCGCGGAGTGTGTGTCTGCCGCTCGCAGGAGCAGGTGCGCTATTAGAGGCGCGAGTGTGTGTGGTTCGCTAGCTAGTGCGCTATTGGCAGCGCGAGTGTGTGTGTGTGGTTCGTTCTCCGGAGCCTGTATGACTGTCAGGTGTGCTATTAGAAGCACGAGCGTGTGGGGAGTCGCCCATAGGGGCGCGAGTGGGTCCTGATTGGGAGAGCCTGTGTGATGTTTGTTTGTTTTCTGTTCATGTTTTGTTTGAGTTGATTATTAAAAGACATTATTTTGAATCACACAACTCTCTGCGTCTATGCCCGCCCTACTTAAGCCCTTGGCATTAACAGCAGCCTGGACTACCATACAGTTTAAGACAGCTTCATTAAATATTCTGTTAAAATGGTACATGACATTCAGATTTCATCGTGTAATTTATCATGGAATAATCTGTTTTAACTGCTACGTTTATTATAATTATTTCTTTAGTGAAATGTTTAGTGTATATTATTGTGGAAAAGACAGATTAGCTAACACTGCTTTTTATACATGAGATAAGTAACACACTACACAGCGCTCTCCAAGTGGAATGAAGAAAATATCTGAAAGAGAGAGAAGGGGGTGTCTGTGTGTACAATGAAAAAAATAAATAAATAAATAATAATAATGTCCTTTAGGATTAATAATTAATCTATATTATAATTAATCAATCTATTTACCCATCTTTTGGCTTTAAAATGTGGTGCTGGACTTTATCCACTGTAACACCAACATTTGACAATACACAGTTAAATATCATGAACAGTATGACATGTCTCCACCTTACTGCATTCTGCTAGTTAATATGTAGACGGGTTTATGATTCAGAAGTGAAACAATAAGAGATAACAGTAGAACTGACAGTGATCCTCACAGGCTGCACTACATGTTTTACCTCTTTCCTCTCATTCACAGAGCTTCAGGTGGAGATGATTCCTGATAGTGTGGTTGAGAGAGATGATGTCACTCTCACATGTAAAACCACCTGCAGAAGGACTGTCACTCCAACATTCATCTGGTACAAAACTGGAAGTCCTTTATTCTTCCGCTCCTCCTCTAACCCTCTCCGTCTGCAATCAGTCAGTCAGAGGGATGCAGACAGTTACAGCTGTGCTGTACAGGGAGAAAGTTATCGCTCCCCTGCTATCACTCTTAATGTCCAGTGTAAGTACAGATTTATTCATTCACTCATAAAACTAGCAACACTAAAAGTTCATTCTGAATCCAGATGTAAAATGAATCCCATCAGTCATGAAGCTGTAAATAACAGTAAAGTAACACAGATATGTTATGATATTATGAACAAGTCATCAGTTAATATGAAGTTTCAACATAGACAGCTTCAGATAGACACACTGGAATATTAGAATATTAGCATACAAGTATATTTTTATACTTTAACTGTAAAAATGTAAACATTAGCATACGTGTGTATTGCCATAATAGCATAAACACACCCTGTAAATATTTAAGTGGTTATTAATTTACTAGCAATCTTGCATTGCAAAATACTTGATTATCGGCATGTATGTGTATTAGCATGCTTACATATATGCATCCATAAACCTTAGATTAGCATGCATGTCTATTAGCATAGTTTCATTCTAGCACACTAGCTAAATCTTACTGGCAAATTAATGTGATCCGACAGTAACAAATGAAATGATGATGTCTTTCAAAGTCTGGTTATTAAAAATAAATAATAAATTTTCACATAGTAAAGTTAATTTTTCTGTCTTTAGATCCTCCAAAGAGTGTCTCAGTGTCCATCAGTCCCTCTGGTGAGATAGTGGAGGGCAGTTCGGTGTCTCTGACCTGCAGCAGTGTTGCTAACCCACCTGTGGAGTATAACTGGTTTAAAGGAACATTATTTAAAAGCAATGGAATGATTTACATCATTAAAAGCATCAACTCTGAGGACAGTGGAGAGTACAAGTGCAAGTCCAAGAATCAGTATGGAGAGAAATATTCTAATAACTTCACAGTAAATGTTTTGTGTAAGTGTTTGATTGTACAGGCAGCTGGCCATCATCCACTGAACCACTGGCTCTTAATTTAATATTCTTTAACCTCCTTCATATTTCTTTTTCTTTTAGATCCTCCTAAGAGAGTCTCAGTGTCCATCAGTCCCTCTGGTGAGATAGGGGAGGACGGTTCAGTGACTCTGACCTGCAGCAGTGATGCTAACCCACCTGTGGAGAACTACACCTGGTATAAGGTGAATGAAAGCTCACCTGTAGGATCTGGACAGAGTTACAGCTTCACATTGAGCTCCAGCAGCAGTGGATGGTTTTACTGTGTGGCTCAGAATAAATACGGGACTCAGAGAGCCGCTGCAGTTCCTCTCATTTTAAATGGTATTGCAGTTATTATAACAAATATCACTTTGTAGCATTGATAAAGGTGAAGGAGTTATAGCTAAGTAATATTTTTCTGTACACAGGGAGCAGGAGTGTGGTTCTGTATGTAGTTCTTGGTGTCATGGCTGGATGCGGATGTTTATTTGGCATAATTGCTGTTTTATACATTAGGTAAGTGTCTGCATCTTTCATTCATTTACATTTAGTACTTTTATGTTTGCAACATAAACATTATTATTATTATTATTATTATTATTAACTTTAGGAGAAAACGAAGAAGAGATTCAACTGAAGATGCCAAGTCAAGTCAGGCAAGTCACCTACAGAACTATGAAATGGCTCAGTGTTAAGACTACATTCATTGTAATTTGATGAAAATGAGCAAAGGAGTATTTATTATGGTTTAATATTGCAAGCATGAGTTTTACATTTTAATAACAAATTGTCCTCACTAAACATAGCCCTAAATCACCTACTTATAAAGGAATCCATTGACATAAGACATGACATCTTGCTCTCTCTCTCTCTCTCAAATAATAATAATAATAATAATAATTGTAAGGGATAACCCCTAGAGGGCACCAAAGCGCCCTGAGTCTTTTTTGTTTGTAGTTTGTTTTGTTACTTCATTTCCCGTTCACGTGGGCGCTCACCTGAACCGAGTTGATCATTACTTTCTTTATAAATAGCTTGTTTCAGTTCTGTTTGGCGTCTTGCATTAGTTACGTTAATTCTAAGAGTATGTGGTGTTGTCTGTGGATATGTGTTTTGGTTTATTTCATATCCAAGTCTTATGTTTGTTTAATTCCCTGGTTTTTGGTTTACAATAAAAAGAACAACTGCTGAACATCCGTCTCTGCACTTATGCCTCGCCTCCGTTCACCCGAACTTACAGAATGTGACAATAATTCTCAGATATATTTCTTACAGTACTTTCAGACACTTCAGGTTGCTCCAGAATCCTCTTTGTGTTAAAGTGTCATGATGTTGGATTTCTGGTTTAAAGCCTGTGTTTTCAAGCATGTATTCCTCTGTATCCATTAAGTAGCAAGTAATATATTTAAGCATGTAGCCTTCTATACTGTAAGTGTGCCACAAAACCCAAGCACCTAACTCTAGACACTGTGAGAGCACCTAATCACTCACTCTAGAGATTATTTATTATTTATTATTTATTACTCTATTATTTCATTTATTATCTGAAAAAAATATATATTTTTCCCCTTGTAGGAAAATACCTACAGCAGTGTGAACTTGAGTCCTGGACCAAACAATCCAGCAGCCGATCCAGATCAGGTCCCTCAGGATGAAGTTCAGTACGCTGTCATCCAGCACAGGAGTGACCCCAGGAGGGCAGATAGATCTGCAGGACAAACTGCTGGCTCTGGGGCTGCTGAGGAAGTTCAGTACGCTAGTGTCCAGTCCCGGCCAGACAGAGTGGTGAAAAAGACTGAGGAGGATTATGATCTGTACAGTAATGTCAGGTTTAATTGAACTGGTGCTGCATACAGGTTAGAGAAACCAGTATGATCAGAATGTTTAAGATAATTCTTTGGTCACTTTAATCTAACTTTAATAAACTTTAATATAATCTCATTAATGCTTGAGTACATTAACATTGCTTTATTGAGTTGAATATTTTCAGATATACTTGTTTTTGTGCAGGTCTGCTGCTCCTGCCTTTGAAGATTCATCAGTGATTTATTCCAGCTGAACTACATTCCACTTTTTTGTTCAGAAAGAATATGACATCATCATTAACCCAATTATGAGCAATGGAATCTACAGCTAAAAATTCACTATTGGCACTACAGGCCAGCCATTAGCTAGCTGTTTCACATTAGTGTGTAGTGCTAAAATCCTACAGTGAAATGAGATCGCATTCAGTTGTAATACTTGGACTTAGAGTTTGGACTTTTGCATGCATAAAGCAAGAGATAAAGCAGAGATCTACCTTAACTAAATAAGATTGATAATACCATAAATTCAGCTTCAGCTGCCTGCGATTATCTGCTGAACTATTAAACAATCCAGTACCTCAGTACTATCTACTACACACCAAACAAACGATTTCTACCCATCAAAGAGAGAGATATATGTGATATTTAATAAAAAATTTTGGGGATTTTTAAAATTCTTTTCTTTTTCTTTTCATTTTTTTCTAGAGAAAGCATGACAGCCATGTGATGTTATAAAACATATTAATGTTAATATTATCAAATATTTTTATTCCTTATTATTATTTCATACACATATTTCACAGATGTTGACTGCTCATGATGTTAATTTAATGACCTTTTATTAACATATCTGAGCCTAGAGTGACATATACTGTACGTCTTTTTAGAAAATATATATCAATAGAGCTACAGTATATAATATATTAATACAGCTATACTAAATCACAGTATATTTTAATATATTTTTCAAATGTACAGTACTTGGAGGTTTTTTGCTTTTACTTGAGTAATACACTGCCTGGCTAAAAATCTAGACTTTCCCTGTTCTGGAGAGATGAGTGCGTCACGATAATAAGAGAGGTGGATGAAGTGATGTACCCATCATGTGTAGTGCCCACTCTACAAGTCTGTGGAGGCAGTGTTATGATCTGGGGTTGCTTCTATTGGTCTGGTCCAGTTTCAGCAACATACTGTATTGTGCCCAAAGAATTAGGTCAGCTGACAACCTCACTATACTGAATGACCAGGTTTTTCCAATGACTTATTCAACATGTTTCACTTTTGCTCTAGTCTTCAATGCTGTAATAAACACATTTATCATATCAGGTCATCATAACTCATGTGTGGTCATCATGTGGGTGTGAGAAGAAACTGATCCTGATACTGATCAGTACTGAGCTACAGCTGAGCTTCAATACAATTAATAATCTTTTAAAATACAGCAAAATTGATGATGAAATGGCTGCGTATACTGAAATACTGTAAAAACAAATGTACATTTTTAGTAATTATTATAAAATGACAGCCATCAACAGTTTTGCTCTTAAAATACCTTTAATACCAGTGTTGGGTGTAACGTGTTAGAGTACTCGGATTACTTTTTTGATGTAACGAGTAATCTAACGCATTCGGTCCACCATCAAGTAATCAGTTACTTAGTAACTTTTTCAAAAATGTAATCCGTTATTCAGACAATTTATGTAATCTGTGAGCCAGACAGCAGTCATTCCCAGTCTGTTAGTGTGTGTGTGTGTGTGTGTGTGTGTGTGTGTGTGTGTGTGTGTGTGTGTGTGTGTATGTGTGAAATTCGTCCTACAAGCCCCCCCGCCCCCTCCGTTATTCCTGCTGTTATACCCCTATCTCACCTGTGCGGTTTGATTATGTGAGGACCGACGCGGAAAGATGGAAACCTAATCACTCGCGGTGAAAAATGATGAACCGTACTTATGGCCACCGCGCGAAACCGCGTAGGTGAGATAGGGGTATTAGTAGTGAACAGATTCTGGGCCAAACGTTGTTGAGTGATGATGGTAGAATAATTATAAAGGTCTTGACTAAAACAACATGCATGAGGAAGTACAAAGTACTCGAATTAGTTACTTTTATCAGAAAGTAACACAGTAATGTAACTAATTACTTTTTGAAGACAGTCATTTTGTAATTTAATTAGTTACTTTAAAAATTAACGTCCCCCAACACTGTTTAATACAGAGGACCACATCATGTTCCCACTATTGTGCTACAAGTTGGAATAACCCATTTCCACAGTAACTCCAAATGTGCATAAATATAACGTGCCTATACTACTGCATGTATAAGAAATATAACAAACATACTTACAGTTTACTAATAAATATATAAAATATCATAAATATAAAAAATGGCTAGTTTTAACAGTAATGTGTGGGTGTTTAGCGTGTGTCCTATTTGTTACATCAGCAATGAAAGAGGAAGAATGATGCTTGTGTGTGTGTGTGTGTGTGTGTGTGGGTGTGTGGATGGGGGGTTGGGGGTTAATCACCAAAACCAATTTTAACATACGTTTAACAGTTCGGCCCTCAGAGCTGCTCCTGGTGTTTCTGTTTGTGTTTCTGGATTCAGGAGATAAACGTCTCTTAATGAGGTCAGAAAGTTGTTTGTTTTCATCTTTGAATTGGTTAATTGAAATACTCATTTATTCACTTATGAACTTAAACTATGATTTCTTTCTATGAAGTCAAGTCTAAATTTGTGTTTTTGTCATTTCCTTTAAAAAACACTGTGTCAGAGCAACATAAGGCTTTTTTTCTAGATCCAGGTTATTTAGTTTGTGTGGAGTGTGTACAAATAATTGTATATAATTGTTTAGCAATTTATTCATTTTGAACTTTAGAATTAACTTATTTGATTTGTTCATTTGATAAAAGTAAACTGTGTATTCTGTCTGTCAAGTCTAATTTGACTGTTTAGCCATTTTAAGGTTATATGAGTACTGTACATCCATTAGGTATTAAATATTAAAAGAGGATTTACAAATGTTTTATTTACTCTTAAAAGTTAATGCTGACACAATGAACTGTACAAAACACATGACACACCTATAGTGGATAGTTTATATACTGTAACTGTAGGTGTAAACATGCATCACTGCTTCACAATGATGAACACACTGCAGATTTAAGGGTGTTTTTATGACTTTAAAACTGAATTCTATTGTCCATCTCTGATTAGTACACAGAAAGCAGTGAAGATGTCACTCCAGTTGACTCCTCCCCTTTCTTTGCTGTTTTTGCTTGTGGGGTCAGGTGAGTAATTTGCATTAATGTTACTTTTTATTTCATTCCTATATATTTATACATTTGACTTCTCTTTGTATTTTATGACAGTTATGTTTGTTCAGCAGTTCACCAGCTCAGATTTTTACAGCGGAGAGTTTAGAGCCTGAGATCCGACCATGCTTTATCAACTCATCTCTGCCTTTATGTGTTGCAGGAGTTGTTGTTTCTCAGGATTGGGCTGTTCATTACACACCAAATTCTATCTGTGCTCTAAATGGGTCAACAGTAATCCTGGGCTGCAGTTACACACATCCATATGCTTACACAGTTCAGAGAGTTTTCTGGAGCAGAGAGTTGGTTACACATAAAGAGCCTACTGATCTGTCATTAGACCCGAAGTACAGAGGCAGGGTTCAGTACCTTAGAGACAAACCAAGTGACTGCAGTCTCAGACTGAGTGGTGTGACAGAACAAGACCAAGGCAAATACTACTTCAAGTTTATAACAACAACCACTGGGGAAAAGTATCAAGATAATGATGGAGTTGAACTTTCTGTCACAGGTAAGCTACATCAGCTGACATATCACACTCTACTTTATTTGTAAAATAAACAGCTTTTTGTAAGCTAGAATTAGTTTTACTTCCATAACTGAAGGTAGAAAAAGCATCAACTTGTCAGCTGAGTTAAATACTGTGTGGCGGCACGGTGGTGTAGTGATTAGCACTGTTGTCTGGCCAGGGTCGATTATTTCTGTCTTTGTGTGCATGGAGTTTGCACGGTGCTTGGTGGGTTTCCTCCTGGTAGATCGGTTTCTTCCCACAATCCAAAGACCTGCAGGTTAGGCTAATTGGCATAGTGTGTGTGAGTGTATGTGTGTGTGTGCTCTGCGATGGATTGGCACCCTGTCCTGCCTTGTGCCCTAAGCCTGCTAGGATAGACTTCAGGCCCTCTGCAAATACCGTACTTACAGACCTGTAGCAACCTGCTGTAGTTTTCACAATCTGTGTACTGACAAAAAGCCTGCATCCTTTGATTAAAGTAGGCACGGCATGTGGTGCTAGTGCCAGTACTTCTGTTTTGTCAGGATTAAGCAGAGGGAGCTGCTATTGGCGTATAGTTGGACAGCTGACAAGCTTCAGTTATATCTGGTACTATTTGTTTGAGAAAATATGTGGGTACCGAATCTAGTACATAAACTGATTTTGGAGAAGAGATTAGTGAAATGAAATTCGGTCTTTTAAAGATGAGTAAAATTATTTTTTTAAAGTAGAAAAAATAGAAAGAATTTAGCTGGAAATTTAAATAAGAATCTATGATTATTTTACTTATTTTAAGAGAGATACATTGATAGCAACACTAATATATATTTTATAAGCCACACTCCGTCCATGCTCTCCCTCTATTAACTACTACCAAATGAACATGAAATACAGTAACAACTGACTGTTGCTGGTGTTGTTACTTATATTACTTAAAGTCATATGTGTTATTTCATAGTTTTGAAATCATCAGTATTCATTTAGAATCTATTGATCTAGAATGAAAATAAATCACAAAAAAAAAAATGAATTAGAAGGTGTGTCCAAAAGACTAAATGTGTGATTTTCTCCTTGGTATGCATCTGCCCTGTATTCTAAGCGACTATCTGTTATTTGCCCTTTTTGTTTTGGATTATTCTTCCTACATTTTGTATATCTTCTGTAATTAGTGGTTCAACTGGTGCCATTTGATTTGTACTTTGTTTTCTCCTGGTTTTGGTTTTTTTAAAAAAGTAAGGGTATGTTCTGTATGTCTGTTTCTTTTTCTTTTGGGGAGGTTTAGATATTTCAAACATTATTATATTATATTATATTATATTATATTATATTATATTATATTATATTATATTATATTATATTATATTATATTAATATTATGCACTACATGTTTTCTTTCCTTCCTCTTATTTACAGAGCTTCA
>QMIH01000069.1:18465-49522 GCA_003987875.1 Clarias batrachus
ATTATATTATATTATATTATATTATATTATATTATATTAATATTATGCACTACATGTTTTCTTTCCTTCCTCTTATTTACAGAGCTTCAGGTGGAGATGATTCCTGATAGTGTGGTTGAGGGAGCTAATGTCACTCTCACATGTAAAACCACCTGTTGCCTTACTGGCACTCCAACATTCACGTGGTACAAACATGGAAGTTTTTTACCTTCCATCTCCTCTAATCTGCTCCATCTGCCATCAGTCAGTCAGAGTGATGGAGGCAGCTACAGCTGTGCTGTACAGAGGCAAAGTTATCTCTCCCATCCAGTTTCCCTTGATGTCCAGTGTAAGTACAGATTTATTCACTCTTTAAACTGACAGGACACGGTTAATGCTTAACTGAGTCCCAAGCAGTTTTTACTAATGAATGTCCTAATAACCTTTGTGCCATAATGTTATGGGTGATGGATGCATATAGTGTACTGTATAGTTTGACAGGCATATTTAATTTCTCTTTTTTTATATGAAATTGTTACGAATAATATATACTGTAAACCCCAAGGTGAAACGGTTTAGTCTTCACTTTATTTATTCTAATTTTTTTTTTTTTTTTAATCTTTGGTGGGTAATGTCCTGAATGCTCATTGAATTAAAAACATGTATTATGTATTTCTTGTATTTCTTGTACATGAATGTGTTCCTGCACATTTATGGTTTTCATAGTAAATGTTTAATAAAACACAAATAAATAAAATAAAACATTTTCATATGGTGTAGTTTATGCTTCTGTCTCTAGATCCTCCAAAAAGAGTCTCATTGTCCATCAGTCCCTCTGGTGAGATAATGGAGGGCAGTATGGTGACTCTGACCTGCAGCAGTGACGCTAACCCACCTGTACAGACCTACACCTGGTATAAGGGAACATCCTATATAAGAACAGGACAATATTATTTCATCTCCAGGATCAGCTCTGTAGACAGTGGAAATTACACATGTCAGGCTGGAAATAAACATGGACGCCAGTCATCTACTGCTCTGACTCTGAACGTCCTGTGTGAGTTAATAATGATTCAGTACAATCTATTATATAACTTTTTTACACTAAATCATCTCTAAGTTACTGAATGTTTCCTTTGCATATTTCCCTTCTTGTTTTAGATCCACCTAAGAGAGTCTCAGTGTCCATCAGTCCACTTGGTGAGATAGTGGAGGGCAGTATGGTGACTCTGACCTGCAGCAGTGATGCAAACCCACCTGTGCAGACCTACACCTGGTATAAGGGAACATCCTATATAAGAACAGGACAATCTTATTTAATCTACAGGATCAGCTCTGTAGACAGTGGAGGTTACACATGTCAGGCTGTAAATAAACATGGACGTCAGTCCTCCACTGCTCTGTCTCTGAATGTCCTGTGTGAGTTAATAATGATTAATTACAATCATATTTACTCAGCAATCTATAATGCTTTAAAAAAGAGTTCCTGTTTTTTTTTTTTTTTTTGCCTATTTGTCATAATTAAATGATTCAAATATTCAAAGAAATCTTAATATTGCAACCTAAGTAAATAAAAAACAGTTTTTAAAATATGATTTAATTTGTTAATGGAAAAAAGCTGTCTAAACCTGCCTGGCCCTATGTGCAAAAGTAATTACCCCTAAACCTCATAACTGGTTGTGCCACCCTTGGCCAGAACAACAACTGCATTTAAGCGATTGCAATAACTGGCAGTTAGTCTTTCACATTGCTGTGGTCACATTTTGACCCATTTTTCATTTCAGAATAATTTATCCATATTGGAGGATTTTCAAGCATAGTCTGGTTAAGGTTGTGTACAGCATCAAATATGTTTTAGCCAATCAGGAGTGGACTTGTCCGTGTATTTTGGTTCATTGTCCTGCTGCATAACTTAAGTGCGCTTGAGCATCAGGTCACACAATGACGGTTGGACATTCTCCTTCCGGATGTTCTAATAGAGCACAAAATTAATTGATGGAGTCATCACACTCGGAGTATCCTGAAGGAGAATGTCCAAAAAGAATTTCAGTGTCCATCAGTCTGTCTGGTGAGATAGTAGAGGCACTTAACCAGTGCAGACCTGCACCTACACCTGGCAGCTCCAGACATTCACACTACCACCAGAATGTTCGACTGATGGTATGATTTCCTTTTTATGAAACATGTGTCAGTTTTACACCAAATGTAACGGGATGCACACCTTCAAAAAATTCAACTTTTTTGGCAGAATATTTGTCTAAACGTCTTGAAGATGATTAAGATGTTTGTTTTTTGCAAATATTAGATGAGCCTTTCTGTTCAATTTGGTCAGCTTCGGAACTCTCCCATGGATGCCATGCTTGCCCAGTCTCTTTCTTACTGTTGAATCATGAACAGTGAGGCCTGCAGTTCTTTAGATGTTGTTCTGGGTTCTTTTGTGCATTCCTGGATGAGTCTTTGTCTTCTTGGACTAATTATGGTCGGCCAGGCTCTCTTGGGAGGGTTCACTGGTGTTCCAAGGTTTCTCCATTTGTAGATAATGGCTCTCACTGTGGTTTACTGTTGTCTTAAAGCCTTAGAAATGTCAAAATATGTGTAATATTAAAATTTGTGTAATAATCTCAACCCTTTAAGTGTGACAAATACGCAAGAACAATTTAAGATGGGGCAATTACTTTTTTACAGCACTGTACTGTATACAAAAGATAAAGTGTTTTCTTTGAATGTTTTTGTTGTCTATTTTAGATCCTCCAAAAAGTGTCTCAGTGTCCATCAGTCCTTCTGGTGAGATAGTGGAGGGCAGTTCAGTGACTCTGACCTGCAGCAGTGATGCTAACCCACCTGTGTATTACTGGTTTAAAGAAGGATTACTTCAAACCAGAGGAGCAATTCACACTATTTTCAGCATCAGCTCTGAGGACAGTGGAGAGTACAAGTGCAAGTCTGGGAATAAGTATGGAGAGAAATTTTCTGATAAAGTGATGGTAAAGGTTTTGTGTAAGTGGTTGATTTCGCAGACGCTTACCATCATCCACTGCGCCTCTGGTTCTCACACTAATATTATCAAACCTTTTCTTTTTCTTTTTAGATCCACCTAAGACTGTCTCAGTGTCCATCAGTCCCTCTGGTGAGATAGCGGAGGACAGTTCAGTGACTCTGACCTGCAGCAGTGATGCTAACCCACCTGTGGAGCTCTACACCTGGTATAAGGTGAATGAAAGCTCACCTGTAGGATCTGGACAGACTTACAGCTTCACATTGAGCTCCAGCAGCAGTGGACGGTTTTACTGTGTGGCTCAGAATAAATACGGGACTCTGAGAGCCACTGCAGTTCCTCTCATTTTCAATGGTATTACAGTTATTATAACAAACAACACACTATGATAAAAGTGAATGAGTTATACAGTAGCTGAGTAATATTTTCCTGCACACAGGGGTCAGGCCTGTGGGTCGAAATAAAATTCTTGGAGTCGTGGTTGGATGTGTATTTTTCATCTTTGGTGTTTTGTATATAAGGTAAGGCTATTTATTGTAATCAGCTTAGCTAATTGTCTGTCATTTGAAATCTCTGATTATTGTTCATTTTTAGGAGAAAGAGAAGAGGAGGGTCAGATGATGTTGCTGAGTCTGCTCAGGTAAGTGGACTGTAACAGGACAGAGTGACACAGAGTGATCTACTGCTTCCATTTACAACAGCAACATAAAACCCCCTCATGGTTACCTGCAAAACAGAGACAGGATTTCCCAAAACCACCATTTACCACCATCTTTATAATCTTCACACAGATTGTCCACTCGAGTCCTCCTGATGACACGTACACAGGCCTTGATCTTCAGACCAGGTCCTCCAGAGAAGTGTATCACACACTTGAAGTAAGTATCCTCAGAAACACACTTCACTCAGACATTCAGATCTGGAAATAATCACTAAGAATGATTGTCACGTGGAACTTTGACGGGCGAGTGCCTAGATCTTTTCTTTCCCCTAGACATGCCTGGTTGGAGATAACTGTTATTGAATTCGGCCGCGGCTGCAAGAACTGCATTCAGGAAGCTGCAGGAGCCGCTGCACCCATGGGTCCACTCACATGGGTCCGAGTGCACACATGCCAGCTGGGCATGGCCTCTGGGCCCGCATGGACACACCCGCACTACTTTCCTCCTGCTTTTTCCTTTCGCCATCTTTAATTGAAACCCTTTCCCCTTTCTTCCAATAAAACTCCTGTTTTCCCATATTACCTCGCTTTTTCCTTGAGTCTGTGGTGTGCCTCAAATCACAGATATTACAATGATGAACACATGATTTATTTCTCTTTCTCTCACACAGACGATTTACCTGAGTCCTCCTGATGGTACGTACATATCTCTGGACACGCAACCCATAACACCTGATTACTACAATATACCGGTGAGTGTTTCTAATTGTTTATCACTTTGCTCATAGTCACTGCACCAGGCTGAAGAGCTCTGGAAAACTTTAAACTATTAAAGTACAAAATAAAAAGTTTTAAAACAGTTAAGGCCAGAACAGTGGAATGCTGCTATATACTATTGATATATTATTTTCGAAAAAACACCCTGTGTATACATTTATGACTTTCCTGGACTTCTGTAGTTTTGTACATGTGTTTTTTCAATATTTCCACTTCAAGCCCTTAATTCAGTTTTGTTTTTCTAGACTGCAAGAAACCAGCAGTGAGATCATCAACCTCAACACTATCATGTAGCGAGCGAGCGAACGAGAGAGAGAGAGAGAGAGAGAGAAATGACTAATGATAAAATAGTTAGTTTTATCATAACTAATGAATGATTTGTGCTGTGAACAACTCTTTAAATTATTAATATTTTTATGAGAGTTTTACGTTTAAGCATAAAATAATGGATGCGACATTTTGTGGCACTCTTTTTCTGTATCTGTCTAGTTGTTTATTGTTTGTTTGTTTGTTTTAATCATTTCTATTTCACTGGATGAATAAACACACCATGTATAAATGATTGACAGACTGAAGAATTTAGTTGTGAAATGTTTTTACCTAACGAGAAAGAAGTCTAGTTTACATATCTCAACTCCTCTATAACCTCACCTGGAGAACTGTGAATCTTCAGAGACTGTGTAACAATCTGTCTTATTAACATTTTGTACATTTTACACAATAAACTATGAAATACAATCTCTCAGATTGGTTTATTTCTCAGTATGGTTTAGTGCTATTAATTAATTGAAATTATTATGAATTAAATTATTTTATTTTCATATATTACATATATTTTACAAGTCTATTACATGTTCATTATATACAGTATAGGAGGTGTAATCAATACAGCAAGTTTTTGCATAAAACATGTTTTTCTATTGAACAACTGAAGCTACTGTTTCAATGCTGGTCTAACACTATAATTCTGCTAATCAGGGTGTTTGTGTAGGAGATATTGTGGGTTAGATTGTTTTCCATTGCACAGCTTTTGCGCTGTCAAACTTCTCATATTTTTCAGTTATTCTGACGTTTCGTAATCAACATTGCGTGGGTTTCTGCATCACAGACACCCAGAGTATATTTAAACAAGAGAGTAAAAGCCAACATCACAGAAATAACTGTGACTTAATAACCATGTGAAACAGCAAAACTACACACGTGGACAAAATTGTTGGTACCCTTCGGTCAATGAAAGAAAAACTCACAATGGTCACAGAAATAACTTTAATCTGACAAAAGTAATAATTTTACTTTTTAATCATTTTTACAATGAATGTTGACCAATGAAAGTCAGACATTGCTTTTCAACCATGCTTCAACAGAATTATTTAAAAAAATAAACTCATGGAACAGGCCTGGACAAAAATGATGGTACCCCTAAGTTAATAGTTTGTTGCACAACCTTTTGAGGCAATCACTGCAATCAAACGATTCCTGTAACTGTCAATGAGACTTCTGCACCTCTCTGCAGGTATTTTGGCCTCCTCACTCCTCATGAGCAAGCTGCTCCAGTTGTTTCCGGTTTGAAAGGTGTCTTTTCCAGACAGCATGTTTCAGCTCCTTCCAAAGATGCTCAATAGGATTGAGGTCAGGGCTCATAGAAGGCCACTTTAGAATAGTCCAATGTTTTCCTCTTAGCCATTCTTGGGTGTTTTTAGCTGTGTGTTTTGGGTCATTGTCCTGTTGCAAGACCCATGACCTGCGACTGAGACCCAGCTTTCTGACACTGGCCAGCACATTTCTCTCTAGAATCCCTTGATAGTCTTGAGATTTCATTGTACCCTGCACAGATTCAAGACACCCTGTGCCAGATGCAGCAAAGCAGCCCCAGAACATAACAGAGCCTCCTCCATGTTTCACAGTAGGGACAGTGTTCTTTTCTTCATATGCTTCATTTTTCCGTGAACATAGAGCTGATGTGCCTTGGCAAAAAGTTCCATTTTTGTCTCATCTGTCCATAGGACATTCTCCCAGAAGCTTTGTGGCTTGTCATYATGTAGTTTGGCATATTCCAGTCTGGCTTTTTTATTATTTGTTTTCAACAATGGTGTCCTCCTTGCTCGTCTCCCATGTAGTCCACTTTGGCTGAAACAACGACGGATGGTGCGATCTGACACTGATGTTCCTTGAGCATGAAGTTGACCTTGGATCTCTTTAGAAGTCTTTTTGGGCTCTTTTGTTACCATTGGGATTATCCGTCTTTTTGATTTGTCATGAATTTTCCTCCTGCGGCCACGTCCAGGGAGGTTGGCTACAGTCCTATGGATCTTAATTTTCTGAATAATATGTGCGACTGTAGTCACAGGAACATCTAGCTGCTTGGAAATGGTCTTATAACCTTTACCTTTAACATGCTTGTCTATAATTTTCTTTCGAATCTCCTGAGACAACTCTTTCCTTCGCTTCCTCTGGTCCATGTTGAGTGTGGTACATACCATGTCACCAAACAACACAGTGACGACCTGGAGCCCTATATATAGGCCCACTGACTGATTACAAGATTGTAGACACCTGTGATGCTAATTAGTGGACACACCTTGAATTAACATGTCCCTTTGGTCAGATTATTTTCTAGGGGTACCATCATTTTTGTCCAGGCCTGTTCCATGAGTTTATTTTTTTAAATAATTCTGTTGAAGCATGGTTGAAAAGCAATGTCTGACTTTCATTGGTTAACATTCATAGACTTTTTTAAAATTATGACTTTTGTCAGATTAAAGTTATTTCTGTGACCATTGTGAGTTTTTCTTTCATTGACCGAAGGGTACCAACAATTTTGTCCACGTGTGTACAGCTGTATTCATACACTACAGCTGTATATCTCATAATGAAGTGATAACTTGATTGGGAAATGCTAGAACACCCTAAATAGACACTAAACACCCAATAGACAGTGTTTCTTTACTGCATAACTTTTGTTTCCGCTTTTATCCTACAGTAATTATTGCACACAGGAAATTACACCATCCACATGGACCAATGCTATACAAATGTTAAAATTATAATTGTTTTTTTTTCCTAAATATTATTTATAATATTATAAATGGTCATGGTAAATAAACATCACATTTCACTGCTGCGATAATTATATTTAGCATGTTTGATTATCTGACCCTTGTGTAAATGTGAGAAAAGTGCCATCAATGTGAGAAACGTAAAAGTCAGTTTCTTTATACTGTATATATAAGATCCAGAATTGCATTAAGTTATAAGTTACCTATACCCTAACCTTTAATTCAGAAGAAAGGCTGTGATTCAGGTGTGATTTCCATCCAGAAAAATAGTTTCAGGAAAAAGGAAGAGGAAGATGAAAGAAAATTGTTTATAGGAAGTGATTTTTAGTATTTCTTAACATTGAGAGGACAGGGTGAGTAATTTAGCAAAGAAAAAGGAAGAAACATTCCACTGTGTGTGAAAACCATATTTTCCACAGCAACACATCTTAACTTGCACAACTTTAACATTTTAAAGCAGTTTAAACCCTCAGAGCTGCTTTCTTTTTCTTTCTCCTGGATGCAGGAAATGAACATTAGATGAGCATTAGCTTTAGTTATCGGGCTAGATACCAGTGACTGTAGACACTAAACTACCCAACGTTTCAGATTAATTAATTATTTAAATAATTAACATAAACAGTTTCCAGATTCACGTTTTTTAGCCTTCTTAGTATCGGTTGATGAGGATGATTTACCAGTTAACTTCTGCTTAGAAATTAAATTGTTTTAAGGCTCATCTTGTATCGCAATATCGATTATTATTGATTATGTTACGTGTGTTCCATGACAGATACAGTACAGACCAAAAGTTTGGACACCCCTTCTTATTCAGCGAGTTTTCTTTCTTGTGTTCTTTAGCCCAAACGCGTCTCTTCTGCTTGTTGTCTGTCCTTAGCAGTGGTTTCCTAGCAGATCTTCTACCATGAAGGCCTGATTCACACAGTCTCCTCTTAACAGTTGTTCTAGAGATGTGTCTGCTGCTAGAACTCTGTGTGGCATTGACCTGCTCTCTGATCTGAGCTGCTGTTAACCGCCGATTTCTGAGGCTGGTGACTCGGATGAACTTCTCCTCCGCAGCAGAGGTGACTCTTGGTCTTCCTTTCCTGGGCCGGTCCGCATGTCAGCCAGTTTCTTTGTAGCGCTTGATGGTTTTTGTGACTGCACTTGGGGACACTTTCAAAGTTTTCCCAATTTTTCGGACTGACTGACCTTCATTTCTTAAAGTAATGTTGGCCGCTCGATTTTCTTTACTTAGCTGCTTTTTTCTTGCCATAATACAAATTCAACCTCTTTGAATGAGAAGGTGTGTCCAAACTTTTAGTCTGTACTGTATATAACAGTAGAGTCTGGATCTCAGGAATCTTCTAATTCTGCTCAAATTGCATTGTTCAATGTCACCAGTGGTATGTATTCTATATCTATGTATAAAAAATGTGTATGCTACTAGTAGATTTTGTAGAACAGTAAATTATTTAGCACCATGAGAGTACAGTAATTCAATATCCCTAACGCTGACAATTGCCTTTTGATATTTGTGCGTCTTGCTGGTTTAGGTTTTCCTTTGGAGTTTTTTCACCAGTAGGTTAATTAATGCTTTGACATAAGCAATGGCATGCACTTTGACACTTAAGCCAAAAACTCTGAACAGATTGACTCATTCAATTATATGTGCTGTGGGACAGGATGTTGGATTTGTCTGTATTTAATAAAATAGCATTGTAATCCTCACAGTAAAACTCCATGGCTTTCTCATCTTCCTCTCACAAACATGCAAGTCCTTTACCATCATCTCTTCCTCTCATGTGCTCCATCTACAATCAGTCAGTCAGAAGGATGCGGGCAGTTACAGCTGTGCTGTACAGGGAGAAGGTTTGGTGGCAGAATCGGCCTTTTGATTATGATTATGTGTGAACTGCTCAAAATTATCTACACTTAAGAAAATAAAGTCAGTAGTTATTGTATATTTTTCCATTAATTCTGCATTTATTTTCCTCTAATCTCTCCTTTACATATGTCAATTTCTCAGATCTAGATAATCTCCAAAATAATCTCCAAAATAAGGTTGTTGTCATGATTGGAGGAATACGAGCAAAGCACATGTGCAGAAAGTAAAACCTGCAAAAAGAAAAAACAAACTGAAGCCCAAATAGATTACACCAGTGATGAACAAATGAACAGATGCGAGACAAAACTAAATCTGGCACACTGGCAGACTCCAGGTGTATTGCATACTGGGAAATGGCGTTCAGAAATTCTTTTCAGCATAAACGTTCAAAAACTAGACACACAACAGAATACATGGTGCAGGGCGCCCTCCAGGGGTTATTCCAGGTGTTCAGTGCTGTAAGTTTGGAATCCAACAGCAGGAGCTGCTATCCATGCCTGATGGAATATTACTTGTTCTTTGAGTTCATGTATTACAGTATGGTAGAAAGTTAATCTTATTAAATTCCTGTAAATGACCATAGTTTTATGGCTACAACCTTTATCCGAAGTAACTTGCACTGGATTTCTCTAATTACCAGTCACGGTTGTTGTTATTAAGTTCTTAAGATGTGTCTTCTCAAATTTCAAGGGAACACCATGGCTTACAAAAAATCTTTCAGGATTTACGGGATCCAGGATCTACTGGCTGTAAGAATTTGTATAAAATGCCAGTACATTTTATATTATTAAATATTATATATTAATTGTTGATGTAACCTCATTATTTTATAGACTATCAACTTATCCCAAGATCCAAATAAACAATTTCTTCTTATTCCCATTCTACAGTTTATCCAAAAACTTTCTCCGCCGTAACATTTTCAAGGTCCCCCATTGGTCTAGCTAAACTATTCTAATGTCTTGAATTTTTATTGGGTGACTGCTAGTAATATACTGTACAGTCGTGGCCAAAAGTTTTGAGAATGACACAAATATTAGTTTTCATAAAGTTTGCTGCTAAACTGCTTTTGGATCTTTGTTTCAGTTGTTTCTGTGATGTACAGAAATATAATTACTGTACAAGCACTTCATACATTTCAACGGCTTTTATCGACAATTACATGACATTTATGATTCAGTATTTGCTGTGTTGCCCTTCTTTTTCAGGACCTCTGCAATTCGACTGGGTTGCTCTCAATCAACTTCTGGGCCAAATCCTGACTGATAGCAACTCATTCTTTCATAATCACTTCTTGGAGTTTGTCAGAAATAATGGGTTTTTGTTTGTCCACCCGCCTCTTAAGGATTGACCACAAGTTCTCAATGGGATTAAGATCTGGGGAGTTTCCAGGCCATGGACTCAAAATTTCAACGTTTTGTTCCCCGAGCCACTTAGTTCTCACTTTTGCCTTTTTGCTCCATCGTGCTGGAAAATGCATTGTTCTTCACCAACCTGTTGTTGGATTGTTGGAAGAAATTGCTGTTGTGCACACAGTACACACACTTTTTTCACGCACTACAGGGCAAATTGGAAATGCCAATTAGCCTAATTTGCATGTCTTCAGGCTGTGGGAGGAAACCGGAGTACCCAAAAGAAAGCGACTAAGCACACAACATTACATGCATACATTAAATGGCGGGAATCAAACTCGGACCCGGGATGTGCAAGGCTACACACTAGGCCACCATGCCACCTACCATTAAGTCCATTTTACCTAATCTGGTAGACTACTGACATGGTGCTGTCTGATATTTTCATGATATTCAATGTTCACTACAGATATCTCCCGTTTAATTGATAACATATTGTGATTGATAAACACTAAAGTGTTACTTTTCAGAGTAACTCTTGTTTCCTTTTTCCTCAGAATTATTGCCCACGCAAAATTACACCACGCACATGAACTGAAACACTACAAATGCGAGTTAGTTCTCACATTTGAGAAGTAACTCAAGTTTATATTTAAAATAATAATAATAATAATTCTTAATTCTTATTATTATTATTATTATAATAGAATTATAATGTCTATTGTGAGTAAAAGTCTGATGCCAAACCACTTTTCACACTGCTATAGCCATCATGTTTATCATAATTGATCACTGTTGTCTTTGTGTGAGTGTGAGCACTGGTCTTGGATCAAGTGTCAAAAGTTAAAGAAGAGTGATTTCTTGACATTTAGAGAAGGGAAGATTAATTTAGCAATGAAAGGGGAAGAAACATACAAGTCTGTGGGTGAAGGTTAAACAGCAACCTGGACAAGTTTAACAGTTTAAACCTGCAGAGCTGCTCCTGGTGTTTTTGTATTTTCTCTCTAGATACAGGAGATGAACATCTCTTAATGAGGTCAGAGAAAGATTTTTTAGTAATGTTTTCTATTTCAAATGTAAAATGTAATTAGTAATCTATTTACCTATTAACTAACATTAAACCATGCATTATACTGGAAGTTGCTCAGTCATTCCTGCTACAAAACATTTTCTCAGAGCAACATAATACTAGTAGTTTTATTGCTTATGTACTCATATTTTATGAAATTTTAATGGATTTTCATGCTCCATTTTTCTCTGTTGTGGCTTTCCTTTCACTCTTGCCACAAGCAAGTCATAAGTATTTCATCTTATTTTACTAAATTGATTTAAGTTAATACTTATAGCAAAGGGTGAAATTTTTAGGATTCAATTATTTAGTTCACCAAAAATATATAAAATCAGATTGTTTGAATTATCGTGTACATAATAAATGATTTTATTAAAAATAGTATTTATAAATTTCCTCACACACTGCACCCTGCTTTACAATGATTTACACATTACAGATTTAAGGATGTTTTATGACATTAAAACTAACAAGTACTTTTCTATCTGTGATAATTATACAGGAAGTACTGATGATGTCACTCAAATTGACTCCTCCCCTTTCTCTGCTGTGTCTGCTCATTGGTTCAGGTTAGTCATTAGCAAATGTACAATGGATAATGTTTCATGAATATGTTAAATATACCCTTGGGCTTTATTAGTGTTTGCCCACAAGTTCAATGTTAAGTTCCGCTATTTTTGCATTTCTCTCTCTCTGCTGTTTATTTTTTATTATTATTAATTTTATAAATATATTTAGAGGCATTATCAACATTTTGCTGCATTTTTATGTTACAGGATTTGTTGTTCCTCAAGAGTGGGGTGTGTATTACACACCGAATTCTACCTGTGCTCTAAAGGGATCTACAGTGACCATGGGCTGCAGTTACACATATCCATTTGATTACACAGTTCAGAGGGTTTTCTGGAGCAGAGAGTTGGTTACAGATAAAGAGCCTCCTGATCTGTCATTAGACCCAAAGTACAGAGGCAGAGTTCAGTACCTCAGAAACACACGGCGTGACTGCAGTCTCAGACTGAGTGGTGTGACAGAACAGGACCAAGGCAAATACTACTTCAGATTTATAACAACGACTGCTACAGGAAAGTATCAAGGTAGAGATGGAATTAAACTTTCTGTCACAGGTAAGTGTTATTTGAAATAAAAATGTCAGCTTTTTCAACTTTTTCAACATGTTTTTTAAGATGTAAAATAACACTTTATAAGCTGATATAAATGATGTAAAAATGTAAATATCGTGCAAAGGTTCATTCATTTCAGTAATGCAACTTAAATGGTAAAACTAATATACTGTATGAGATCATATGAGACTCATTACATGCAAAACAAGATAGTTCCAGCCGCGATTTATCATAATTGAGATGATTATGGCGTATAGCTCATGAAAACCCCAAATCCACAATCTCAGAAAATTTGAACATTACATGCAATCAATTAAACAAGGATTGTACACAGAACAGTGCGGCGTGGCATGAAAGCTGTCAGCCTGTGGCACTGCTGAGGTGTTATGGAAGACCAGAATGCTTCAATAGCGGCCTTCAGCCCTTCTGCATTGTTCGGTCTCATATCTCTCATCATGCTCTTGGCAATGCTCCATTGATTCTCTATGGGGTTCAGGTCAGGCGAGTTTGATGCCCAATCAAGCACAGTAACCCCACAGTCATTTAACCAGGTTTTGGTGCTTCTGGTAGTGTGGGCAGGTGCCAAATCCTGGTGGGAAATTAAGTCAGCATCCCCCTAAAGCTCGTCTGCGGAAGGAAGCATGAAGTGCTCCAAAATCTCCTGGTAGACGGCTGCGTTGACCTGGCTCCCCAAACCAACACAGACTGTGGAAAATTCATTTAAATCTTTTCTTTTCTCTAACATTATCGTTGAGTCTTTTTTTTTTTCAGATAATTCAAATTCCATACTTCAACATGATGACCACCAGATGTCACTAGTGTATTTGAAAGCTCCATGTAAATGAATGCTTAATATCCTATTAACACAGGATACATTCCTCCCAGTGGATGTGAAAATATTCTAACAGAATGCAATCCTAAGTAGAGCCAGTTGATATGGCCAGTCATGTTATCATGATAATTGTGACTATATCAAGCAAATAAATGTCAAAATATAAATATAATAAACAGCATACAAAATATTAAACAAATCTTCATTGAGGAATCATTCTTTCTCCAGTGTACTTATTGGAATGTAAGCTTTAGCCATGAAATACAGGTTGACGCGTCTGATCTGGTAAAATAAGCGAACTAAACTGCACGTTGTCATAATTTTGCAATCTAATAAAAAGTGCTATGGCCATTTATACACAACAGTGTTCACCAGTCAGACTGCCGTACTGCTGATCTAATTTTAATATTTTATCAACATCTGTCACATGTTAATGTGTTGATGCTGTACCCAAACATTACCCTGTGAAATCATTGCATGTTTCCTTTTCACCTGTTCATGTGACATCATCAAGAGATATGATAAGCAATATATAATCTGGGGAGAGCATGCTTGGGGGTTATTACCACCTAGTACTTATTTGAATGAGCGCGCCGAGTCCAGAAAAGGTAGCAAAAGACTTTTTTAATTGCTAAAACTGGAAGAAAAAAAAAAACCTGATTATGTAATGTTAAGCAACTATAATGACATTCTATACATCTATAATACTTACCCAATGAGAACTGGTGTCCATGTCTTAGGGGCACTCCAAACCACTTCCATATATGGAATATAGTATATAATGTTCTGGTGATTTTTGGCAACAATTTCCTCACCTTTGTAATATATATCACTTGCACCATCATATTCATGCCCTTTGAACATATTTTGTACTTTGACGCAAAAAAGTGGACTGATCGGATGTTGTCTTTCACTAACATATGTTGTGTGAAAGGCTGTTAGATTTATCTGTATTGAGTTGTAACGAACCTGTTTGTGTTACATTTAGGTATCACGTTCTTCTTTACCATAAGGGGGCGCTAAGCTACTATGTAGATTATTTATTCAGGTGGATAGCTGGAGGAAGCCAGCTTGCGTTTGGGAGAGGGGTTTCCTCATGCTCACCTGTCTGTCTGAAGCTGAGAGTCCTAAGATAAAGGATTGGTGTTCCCATGGTAATCTATGGACTTTGTATGTTTTAAAGACTCTATCAAACATAAAACGAAGTTGTAGCTGACATGGCCAACAGAGTTTGTGGTCGCTTTGCGTGCTATCCGCTTATATGCTGAGGCCTTTCAGGTGCACTACAGGGAAGTTTTGTGGACATCATCTTGCCCACAAAAATTGTAATTTTTCTTCTGGCTACCATCGACTTGTTTGTCCATCTGGAATATCTATGGCTATCATCTTCATCATTTTTCAGCTAAATCCATACTATCCAAAACATATTAGCAACTCTCCATCTGGCTTAGAGATCCAAATCCCATAGGACTTATAGACACTCATTTCTTCATCGATGGTTGTTATTATAGTAATTATTATTTTTTAAATGGTCTTTTCTTATGTCTATGTTGAGGTAAATATTTCTTTCCAGGCCTTTCTTTTCTTCCTCTTATTCACAGAGCTACAGGTGGAATTGATACTTAATAAAGTGCTTGAAGGAGATGATGTCACACTCACATGTAAAACCACCTGCAGCCTGAGTGGCACTCTAACATTCATCTGGTACAAACATGAAAGTCCTTTATCCATCTCCTCTAACCCGCTCCATCTGCGATCAGTCAGTAAGAGGGATGCAGGCAGCTACAGCTGTGCTGTAGAGGGACAAAGTTATCGCTCCCCTGCTGTGACGCTTGATGTTCAGTGTAAGTACAGATTTATTTATTCATTCATAAACTTGCAACACTAAAAGTACATCGCAATAGTAATGAAACAGGAAGTAACAGCAAAGAAACACAAATATTATGATATTATCCTATACCCAATTTGTACCTAATTTGTAATTGATTCTTGTTATCCTCTCAAGTTATCTCTACACAAGCATATTTTCACACTTGCTGACTTTTCAATACTACAGCTTGTACTGTATACTTCAATGCAAACACAGCAGCTAACTACAGAGTAGCATAAATACACATTTACTTGACAGTAAGTAAAATTACTAGTACAGCATATTAGCATTTGTGTATTTGTATAATTAAATAATACAGTGTCTGAACATTAGCGTACATGTGCATCAGCTTGCTGTACTTGCACACAGTGGAACTTTCTTAAGCCAGGCTCCCCCAGTTCTTTCAGACTGTACTTGTGATTTTAAGAGAAAAAAAAAAAACTTAGTTTATTTGGTAATGAACTCTTCTATGCTGTTCGTGCTCTCATTTGACTGTTACAGTATTTTACCGTGAGTGAAACAGCGCCTCCCTTCATATTATGTTGTGAATATGTGGTAAAACATGGTATTGCACCTTTAACGATTTCATTATTAATACAAGTAGACTACTGAATATTTTGAAACACCGGCTGGAGTGTGTGCGTACGCATTTAGAGATGTGTAAAATACTTTAAGTTTCAGGTTCTATTGTCATGTGCACAGTAAAGAAACATGTTCCTCCCGAAATTCATGAAATTCTTCCTTTGCTCCCCCGCACACCCAATGAATGCCACTATAATAGTGGAAAAAAAAGACATAAAACAGAATGAACTAACATAAATATAGGTACAACAAAATAGGTATAGTAAAAGGATATATATCAACATATAACTTAATAATAATACTTGAACATTAACACATATGTGTAGTAGCTAGCTTAAAAACATGCATGTTAAAGTATGTAAATTAGGAGATACATGTGTAGTACTATGCTCACAAACTAAAATATTCTAATATCTTACAATATATTCATGTTGTAAGATCCTTGACACTATCAGCACCACAGACAATAGGCAAGGTCTTATGGGAATAAGGCTGGTGTGCAATGGCTGCAATCAAGTGGCAACGTGGGCTCATACAGGAAGCATCTCTCTAACAGACTCCTCTGTCCTCGGTGCTAAACGTTAAGGCAGTGGTTAATTTACATTTAGCAGCTAAGTTGCAAAGACTGAACTAAGATGGAGGTGAAATTGACAGGGCAGGCACTTAGCTGTATACAATCTACACATTTGTGTTCAAGGTAGTGGCCAGTTGACTACACCCAGTACCTTTTGGAAAAGCAAGTGGAAGTTACAAGCGATAGAGACAGTGAAGCTGACACATTTGTCACCCTCCAGTTGCAGACGCAGCTATCCCGACTTATGGAGATGGACCCTTAATGTCGAGGCAATGGCCATTTTCCATTCGATAGCTGAGTCGTGATATCTCGCCTTAAATGAAAGAGAAATTGCCAGGGCAGCTAGTGCAGTCCTCCAGCGGCTGAACTTTGGCAGATGTTTAAACAGTAGAGCATAATCCGGAGGCCTTTACATTCCATGGGGTGCATGACATGGCCATCTGCACGAACCGTGAATTAAACTCAAAGCCTTCCTTTTAAAGAGCGACAATAGCCCAAGGTCCTTAGCTGATAACCTCACACCAGCCATGCCAGGTTTAGCAGTCCCACTTCTTCACACACCTGTGGAAGGGGAGGTTGCATGCCAAATGAGCTCCCTAGATTGAGCAAGGGGCAGGAAAGATTTGGGCACAGGCCTATCACATAGTTGCATTTAGAATATAGTAATATTACCATACAGTTCTATCACTATAATATTCTTACACTATAATATTAGCATACCGATATATTAGGCATATTTGCATTTGCAATGTATTAAATGTAAACATTAACATGCATGTGTATTAGCGTTATAGCATAGGTGATTCCAATATGGAGAGAAATATTCTGATAAAAAGATTAAGTAAATAAGTAAATGTATAAGTAATTGATTAGGCAGGCAGCTGCTCATCATTCAGAGCCACTGGATTTCAGTTAAATATTCTTCTCTCTGTCATATTTCTTTTAGATCCTCCTAAGAGAGTCTCAGTGTCCATCAGCTCCTCTGGTGAGATAGCGGAGGACAGTTCAGTGACTCTGACCTGCAGCAGTGATGCTAACCCACCTGTGGAGAACTACACCTGGTATAAGGTGAATGCAAGCTCACCTGTAGGATCTGGACAGAGTTACAGCTTCATGTTAAACTCCAGCAGCAGTGGATGGTTTTACTGTGTGGCTCAGAATAAATACGGGACTCAGAGAGCCGCTGCAGTTCCTCTCACTTTAAATGGTATTGCAGTTATTATAACAAATAGGACTTTGTAACATTGATAAAGGTGAAGGAGTTATAGCTGAGTAATATTTGTCTGCACACAGGGAGCAGGAGTGTGGTTCTGCATGTAGTTCTTACAGTCATAGGTGGATGTGGATGTTTATTTGCCATGATCAGTGTTTTATACATGAGGTAAGCACTATTGTGATACCAATTTTATTACTTTATTAGTTGCGCTTGCTAAGACACAGCCAGAGCAAATTTGTTTTTGAGGCATTTGTCGGATTTTGACACCAGGATACTTCAACAGCAGTGGGGTTTAGAAGCAAAAAATAAAATAAAACATGTATTTTTATGACAACTGGAATAACCAGCTTAGATAGTGTTCATTAAGGTGCTTTAAAATAATACTGTTGAAGGAACAGGAAAATAAAGTATTTATCAACCAATTTTCACCAAAATGTAAAATTTGATACCTTACCATCGGTCCTCTATCAGCCATAATGGAAAACTAACTGTGCATTTTAATACCTGACTTGATGTGACTGGTCATGGTCTTTCATATAAACCAATAGATTATTGTTACTGTTTAGTAAAAAGAGAAGACGTGGTTCAGCTGATGATGGCAAGTCTGATAAGGTAGGTGAACGTCAACAGGGGAGAGCCACACAATGTGATCTATTGATCTACTGACACTGAAACACCAAGACATTGTCAAGACATTTTTCATCATCAAACATAGCTATAGTAGTAAATGCTCACTCACAGAGTGTAATCGGTACCACAGCTTTTTATTCCGACATTCAAATCTGGAAAAGATTCTAAAAACATACAACAGATTCTTTGAAATCTTCTCATAGACGGGTGAATCAAGTCCTCCTGATGACACATACACAGCTCTTGATCTTCAGACCAGGTCATCCAGTGAAGTTTATCACACACTTGCAGTAAGTATCCTCAGACACAAACTTCACTCAGACATTCAGATTTGGAAGAGAATCTAAAAACACCAATCAAATATTTAGTCATTTTCACACAGAATGTTTGCACCAGTCCCTCTGATGACACGTACACAACTCTTGATCTGATCTTCAGACATTTAAATTTGGAAAAAGTCACAATTCATTTTTTGCTCTTTCCCTCACACAGACGGTTCACTCGAGTCCTCCTGATGACACGTACATATCTCTGGACTGTCCCTCCATCTCTCCTGATTACTACAATATACCAGCGAGTGCTTCCATTTGTTCATTGCTTTGTTTGTAATCATAGAATTTAGCACCAGGTTGTGTCCAGAAATGAAAGGTTTAAAGCAGCTAAGGCCACCATAATGCTAGTAAAGTACTGCTGTTTTATCTCGGACAAGAATTTTTATCTTCTGATCACACATGAAAAAAAAAATCTTTAGACCTCTGTAGTATTCTACTGTTGTGTATATTTGTTTGATATTTCCACCACAAACCTTTAATCACAATTTCTTTTTTTTTAGTGTGCAAGAAAGGAAAAGGAAGACCTTCAACCATAACGCCATGTCCAAAGGAGAGAGAGCGAGAGAGATTTTATTTAGAGTTTATGTACATTGTATGTGACTACTTGTAGTTTTGATAAACTCCTTCTACATGTATACTGTAGGTTTTCGTCCTGTTTTAATAATTAAATTGAATTCAGATTTTTATCTAGCGATCTGACATGCTGTGAAAAAAATGCACTGTTAATATTTTGTACATTTTACACAATCAATAAAAGTACGAAATACAAACCCTTAGTATGGTTGATTATAATACTTTATAAAAGTCTTATAATGGAGTGGAGATGCAGGTGGTGGGATAGCTTCGGTTTGAATCATTATCACAAATATTTCACTGATATACAACCTCTCCAAGTAGAGAAAATTAGACTAATACAGTATAACACAGAACAATATCCAATATACAGTAATATTATGATATACTGTAACATGGATTAGCAGCAGCCAATGAGAGTGTAGAAGGTGCTTTTGCTTTACAACTGAAGCTAATGATATTGTCTATTACTGTACATTAGCTATTCAGTGTGTTCGTGTAGGAGGTATAGCGAGTATATAGTATAACAGTTTCCATCACACAGCTTCTTGCAGAATGAAATTCTTTTCACATGTTTAAGATTTTCTGCACCTTAGTGATGAACCCCAGTGTCTCAGTGACACAGGTACTTGAGGTATATTAAAAGAAAAAAAATCACAACAATAATTATGACCCACTGTATTAGTCATGTGAAACAACAAAACCAGTTATTCACATGTGAAACAGAACCAGTGTAATCTCTGTCTCAGTTTTAATGCGTTTTAATTAATGATGTTAAAGTGCTTTTGCCGCTTCCCTGTTCAGTGAATTAATATATTGGCTGTTTCTCTCTCATCTCTCCTTATTGATGATGAATGGACTCCCAGATGTTGTTCACTGGCAGACAACAGTAGTTCTCTTTGAAGCGAACTTTACTCACATTTAAACTTCTTTGCATAAAACATACAACTCAGACTATTGTATTCTCGCTTTAGTCTGCCCACTACATCCTGGTGACTTGACAGGACATTTGCTGAATTTGATGAAAAATTAATTTGAGTAAAATCATCAACTCAACTTTTAATCAAATTTTATCAAATCAGGTAGGCTGTGACATGGTGCTGTCTAACAATTTCATGATACTGAACACTACAGCTGTATATTTTTTCCTAATTATTGCACACTGAAAATGACTGTGTTCTAGAATTATTTTTAACATTTTACTTTTTTTATTTTACATTTACTTTTCTTTAATGTTTATTGTGAATGAAAGTTTGATACCACATTACGTTTCACACTGCAACAATCATCACAATTATCATATTTGATCATCATCCCCTTTGTGTGAGTGTGAGCAGAGCCCTGGTCTCTGGGAGAAAAAAAAAAATTAAAAAAAGAGTTTTTACTGCAAGTGATTTCTTAACATTGAGAGGAAGGAAGGATTAATTTAGGCAAAGAAAGAGGAAGAAATATGCCAGTCCATTTGTGAAGCTTAAAGAACAAGACATTTTAACTTGGATAACTTTAACAGCTTAAACCCTTAGAGCTTTGTCTGGATGTTTTTTATTTTTACTCTCTGGATCCAGGAGATAAGCATCTCTTCATGAGGTCAGAAAGATTTGAAATTGAATTAGTAATTCATTCGCTTATAAAGTCATTTCTATTACAAAACATTGTCTCAGGCTGTTAAAAATAGTATTACTGCTTATATACTCATATTTCATACAATTTCAATGTATTTTAATGTCCTGTGCTTCATTTCCCTCTTTTGTTGCATTATTGCTTTCCTTTCATTTTTGTCACAACCAAGTAAAAAGTATTTCAGCTTATTTTTACTGATTTAAAAAATATATATATATTTAATTGAATTCTGTTCTGTGAGATTTGATTCAGTTAATCCACTGGCCGGAGAGACTAAACAAACACACACACACACACACACACACACACACACACACACACACACACACACTGCTCACAATAAAGGATAAAAATGTTAGGATTCAAATAGTTATCGAATAAGAAATATTTTAACTCAGATTGTTTGAATTAGCTTTTTAAAAGGATTGTACTTGTTCACATTTTGGAAACTATTCATCTGATTCACTCAAATGACTCATTTGAAATGAAAAAAAAAAAGAAATGAAAAAGCAAGTCATGAATACATGCATTTAGTAATTTGTGTTATTTAAAATTACCCCTGCACATATTATATAGAGGGTTTACAAATATCTTATTTACTCTGGGTTCGTCCTCACACACTGAACTGAACAACACTCAACACACCTGTAATAAACAGTTACTGTAACTGCGAGTGTAAACACACAGCACTCTGCTTTACAATGATGAACACACTGCAGATTTAAGGGTGATTTTATGACATTAAAACTGAACAGTATTTTCAAATACGTGTGATTATACAGGAAGTACTGATGATGTCATTCAGATTGACTCCTCCCCTTTCTCTGCTGTTTCTGCTCATGGGTTCAGGTGAGTCATTTACAAATACCCTGGATCATTGTTCATAAATATGTTTCATTTATCCTTGGGGGATAGTAGTGTTTGTTCAGCAGTTTAGTGTTAAGTTCCTCTTTTTCTTCATCTCTCTCTCTTTCTCTCTCTCTTTCTCTGCTTTTATGCAAGACAAGTTTCTCACTGTGCATTTTTACTTTGAAATTATTTAAAGACATTTAAAGGGGGGCGGGGGTACTCAGCCTTTCTAAATATCTAAAACTTGCATTATCAAAACATTATTGCATTTGTGTGTTGTAGGAGTTGTTTCTCAGGATTGGGGTGTTTATTACACACCAGAGTCTATCTGTGCTCTAAAGGGATCTACAGTGACCATGGGCTGCAGATACACATATCCAGCTGGTTACACAGTTCAGAGATTTTTCTGGAGTAGAGAGTTGGTCACAGATAAAGAGCCTCCTGATCTGTCTTCTGACCCAAAGTACAGAGACAGAGTTCAGTACCTCGGAGACACACAGAGTGACTGCAGGCTCAGACTGAGTGATGTGACAGAACAGGACCAAGGCAAATACTACTTCAGGTTTATAACGACGACTGCTACAGGAAAGTATCAAGGTAGAGATGGAGTTGAACTTTCTGTCACAGGTAAGATGCATCAGCTGAAATAACACACTGTACTGTAGAATGACAAGAATTATCCCACAATATTCCATTTATATTTTTTAAATAGCTTCATGAGAGCTAGCATTAGTTTTAGTTATTTGGCTGCTTAACAGTAACTGAAGGTACCAAACTCACCAACTTGTCAGCTGAGCTAAAGATCAGAAAAAAATAATTTCCAAGTTGATGTGTTCCATCTTCCTCACTATTGTCTGTGTAGGATAAATATTATAAAATAAATATTTTAAAGACATGAAGTACTGGTGTCACGGGTTGAGGTGCGAGGCATAACTGCAGAGGCTCCAGGTTTTAACGGAAACGATGTTTATTGAAATAAAAGGTCAGGGAAACCGTCAAACAAAGACACTTAATAAAAGGAAACTGAAAGTAAAGCACGAATAAACAAAACAACAGACACTCTTAAACATTTAGACATTTCACTACGATAATCGACAGACGCAAGACAAGGAACTGAAAGACACCAAACTATTTATAATGAAACTAATCACCAACTCGGTTCAGGTGAGCGCCCCCCTGGTCACCTGACCGAGTTGCCCCATGGGACCTGAAGTCTCAACTGAACAAAAACTACAAAAGAAACAGGGCGCTTTGGCGCCCTCTAGGGGTTATCCCTGACAACTGGTTGGAACACTGGGTCAGCTGCCTTACTGTACACCTACCAGTGTCCCCTTCAATCACTGTCTATATAAGTTTAGTTCATGAAAAAAATGTTTGTTCTTTGTGTGATTTCCTTTCTGCAAAATAACATAACCTACTCTGCACAGAAGTTCCATATTAATGTTTTTCTCATTAAATTTTTCACATTAAATTATATAAGGCGGCCTGGTGGCCTTGCACCTGCAGTATCTGGGTTTAATTCCTGCCCCGGCATCTGTGTGCATGTAGTTTGCATGTTCTCCCTGTACTCTGGTTTCCTCCCACAATCCAAAGACATGCAGGTTAGTTTAAATCTACTGTCTCGTCTAGCCTCTGGTGTCTCCTCTAGTGTCTCTTCTAGTCTCTAATGTCTCCCTTGTCTCTAGTCTAGGTTGTGTAAGCTCGAAGTCTGTGTCAGCTCTACAGAGAGCCTGTGTGTTATGCTGAAAAAAAGCCAACATGTAGAATTCTTCCTGTGTTCAGAGTTTGTGTTTTGTTTGTTTATTTGTTTTGTGGTATTGTTTGTTTTGTTGAAATAAAAGACTTTTTATGTTTGAAAAAAAACCCTCTGCGTTCATGCCTGCCCTCTTGAGCCCACAACAACAACAGGCTGCTATACCACCCGCATCATCACAGATGAGCAAGCCGAGGGCAACAGTGGCAAGGAAAAACTCCCTGAGATGGCAATAGGAAGAAACCTAAAGCGGTTCAGGACTGGAATTTCCCACAAGTCTATTTAAGTAATATGTCCAATCATGAATGATAATGGGTTTATCGGTTCTCAGATCATCTATGTGTGGAATGCTGCAACCTTAGACCATATTAATGTTCCAAAAATTTGTTCATTCCATTGACATATGATATACCAGTGGTTCATTCTGTCTGACTGGAACACTATACAATATGGTCCATCTTCAATCATACCCTCAAATTTATATTCATGAATACTGTGTAGTATGGAAATGTATATTTAGGTGAATAATTTTGTGCTATAATATAAAACATTTAAAAACATAATAATAGTAATAAGATGATGATGATGATGATGATGAAGATAATTAAGAGTGATGGTGGTGATAAAATATGTATATGTGGACACATTCTGTTTTATACTCATAGGACAATTAATAGCATACACGTTATCTATGTCCCTATGTAGCTCATTTCTGCTGGTAAATAAGCAAAAGGTTTTTGATTCAAAAGCTAAACAATATGAGAAAATACAGATACTAATCTGCATCTTTGTTTTCATTCCACTCATTCACAGAGCTTCAGGTGGAGATGATTCCTTATAGTGTGGTTGAGGGAGATAACGTCACTCTCACATGTAAAACCACCTGCAGAAGGACTGTCACTCCAACAGTCACCTGGTACAAAACTCAAAGTCCTTCATCCTTCATCTCCTCCTCTAACCCTCTCCGTCTGCAATTAGTCAGACAGAGCGATGCAGGCAGCTACAGCTGTTCTGTACAGGGAGAAAGTTATCGCTCCCCTGCTGTCACTCTTGATGTCCAGTGTAAGTACAGATTTATTCATTCACTCATAAAACTAGCAACACTAAATGTTCATGCTGAATCCAGATGTAAAATGAATCCCACCAGTTATGAATCTGTAACTAACAGTAAAGCAACACAGATATGTTATGATGTTCTTTTCAAGTATTATCCTATAACCAATTTTTAACTGATTCTTCTTGTCCTCTCATGTTACATGAATATATTATATTAACACTTACTGACTAGAATAATTTTAAACTTAAATAGTCATCTACTTTAGTGCTAGTACTCTTCTAAGCAAGGACACACACAAACATACTTGCACAACATCAGAGTGATGAATATAATAAGAGTCTCTGCATTCTGAAACCGCATTTCCACAAAAGCGTGTTTGGGAGATATAAATATATCAGATAAATACTAATACTAGCATAGCATACTAGCATGCTTGTGTATTAACATAATTACACAATACAATATCTGAGCATAAAAAATTAAAGAATAATAATTATAAATAGCTCTCTCCGAGGGGAGGGATGAGAGGTACTTAGTGCTCCCACATTAATCACGGCTCTACAGCCAATCAGGGGCGTCTCTGAGCTCGCGCAAGCGGAAGGAGCGGACAGCGCTGTCTTCCGAGTGTGTTACTTCGCCCCCGATGGTGCGTGCAGTTCGAAAAGAGGCGGTTACCTGGTATCACATGGTTCGGAGGAACCATGTGATAGTCTTCGGCCCTCCCGGGTGTGTGGTGGTAGTATCATTAATGTGGAGCCCCCTAGTGACGGGGTGGAATTGGACACGAATAAATTAGGGAGAAAATCAAGGCAAAATTTTTTTTTAATTTTTTAAAAAAAAGCAGAATAAGCATCCTCTCAGGGCTGACCCCTGTCTACTGGAGCTGGCACAATCTCCAGATGCCTCGGAATGTGTAGAAAAATAAAGAACAGGTTGAAAAGAATGCAGTACATTATATTAGCAGCACTAGATGAGAGTGTGCACATTGCAGGTTGATTTGGCCATGCCCTTAGTTTCAGAATCTCACTCCAGGCTATGCCACACATATTTTAGAGATAGAAATTATATGGTAAATTTGTCATCAGAATTTATTATGAAATTAGCAGAAATTATCAAACCACGGACATTTTAAATTAAAACATTTTCATGTGCATTGGACTTTAACATGTAATATATCCTTCAATCTTGTTTAATCATCACTATTCTACTTAAAATATCACTTTGTTAATTTTGTCATTACTTCTACCTACATTTAAAACAAGGAAGTGACAAAAACAGATAAGGATATAAACGAGCTTAAAAATAGATAATGACTCAATAACGGCACTTAATGTCGGGTGTGGCAGCCAAAATGTTCCTCCCGACAATAATGATGCTAACGAACACATCGGAATTCATAGTGAGGACAATAAGCAGCTGTTACTGTCCTGTATAGAGCACTCCATTGGTCGCAACAAATTTGCATCTGTTTAGATTCGGAAGCACATTCAGCTCAGTGGAATGGGGGACTAAGGAAACATCCTTTATAGAAACAGGAAAAACCTACACCATCGTGTGAATGTTCTGTGTGCATTAATGAAAATTCATTTTGCCCGGTTGTGTATCTTCCTTCTGCTCAATAATATGAAAGATACTTTAAATAGTTTCATTTGACATTTTATATGTTGTCTGTTTTAGATCCACCGAAAACTGTTTCAGTGACCATCAGCCCTGGTGAGATAGTAGAGGGCAGTAAAGTGACTCTGACCTGCAGCAGTGACACTAACCCACCTGCAGAGTATAGCTGGTTTAAAGGAATATTGCTTAAAACCAAAGGCAAAACTCACACCATTGAAAACATCAACTCTGAGGACACTGGAGAGTACAAGTGCAAGTCCAAGAATAAATATGGAGTGAAATATTCTGATAATGTGACAGTAAATGTTTTGTGTAAGTGTTTGATAGTACAGGTGACTGGCCATCATCCACTGGGTCTCAAATAAATATTCTTAAACCTCCATCATATTCATTTTCCTTTTAGATCCTCCTAAGAATGTCTCAGTGTCCATCAGTCCCACTGGTGAGATAGTGGAGGACAGTTCAGTGACTCTGACCTGCAACAGTGATGCTAACCCACCTGTAGAGAATTACACCTGGTATAAGGTGAATGAAAGCTCACCTGTAGGATCTGGACAGAGTTACAGCTTCACATTGAGCTCCAGCAGCAGTGGATGGTTTTACTGTGTGGCTCAGAATAAATACGGGGCTCAGAGAGCCGCTGCAGTTCCTCTCATTTTAAACGGTATTGCAGTTATTATAACAAATATATCTTTGTAGCATTGATAAAAGTGAATGAGTTATACTGTAGCTGAGTAATATTTGTTTGCACACAGGGAGCAGAAGTGTGGTTCTGTATGTAGTTCTTGGTGTGATGGCCGGATGTGGATGTTTATTTGCCATCATTGGTGTTTTATACATGATGTAAGTGTGTGCATCTTTTTTCAGCAAGATTGTTCATTAGCTTAATGTTTGCAACATGAACTGTAGCATTGTTACCACTTTCAGGAGAAAGAGAAGTGGAGCTTTTGAAGATGACAAGTCAAGTCAGGCAAGTCAACTAAACCACTATGAAACACCACAGCAAGAGTCAATACTGTAATTTGATAGTAATTTGCTTTTTACCTTTCCACATAAATAGAGTACAGTGGAACCTCAGTTTGCGAGTAACGTGGTTTACGAGTGTTCCGCAAACCGAGCAAAAATTTTTAATAATTTTTTAATCGGAAACCAAGCAAGTATTAGTTTATGAGCGGCGAGTATCATGTATCGCGATGCGACTCTTATTTTTTCCCCCACGCACCCCCCAGGGCTTCACAACCACACAGAGACTCAGCTCGTCTCTTATGCGAGAGCGCGCGTAATTTGACACCGACACACACACAGATGCTCTCTCGCCTTTTGACCCCCTCCCCGGCTTCACAAACACACAGAAACTCTGCTCTGTCGCGATTCTTTTCAAACATAAGGTGCTGGTTCATTTGTTTTGTTTTGTTTGCATGCACCAATAGAAACACTGTCAGGATTTATTTGTACTTTTTCTTTTAAAGTAAAGTGCAGATTCATTTATTTTATTTTCATTTTATAGATTGTATTAATTATTTTTATGTATTTATTTTTTGGGGCTGTGAAACAAATAATTTGAGTTTTCATTATTTCTTATGGGAAATGATGATTTGATTAACGAGTGTTTTGGAACACGAGCCCTCTTCCCGAATGAAATATGCTCATAATCCAAGGTTCCACTCTATATTTCTGTTTCTATTTATGTATTACACTGGAATTTTGTTCAATTACCAAAAAGACAAAAAATATATTTTTAGCTCTTACAACAATATGAAACCAAAAATGTTATTCATTCAATCTCCATACTGATTACTCTGTGTAGGTCATAGGGGTATAGAAACGATACCAGAGAGCTCAGATCAGAAAGCAGGGACGCTACACACTACACAAAAAGAAAGGTATTCTTTCCAAGCCCTTTCCAGTCTCTGCATTCTGAAACTGCAATTCCACAAAAGGGTGTTTGGGAGCAGTTAAGGAGTAACTTTTGGGTTAAACAGAAAGAAAATCAAGCAGCCCGGATTAAGGATCTGGGTTGAATTTCAGTGCAACTTTAACAACACATTTCAGCAACATCTAGCAGTTCTGTTCGCTTGTTTTTTTTTTTTTTTTTTAAAAAGAGTATAATATTTAAACATTACAACATCTGTTAAGAAGCTTGTATTTCCTGGTATCCAAATAACCAACCTTAAGCTTGTAGCCAGCTCCTGTATAACTATTCCACATAGACTTAATACTAGCCAACAGGTAATGAGGTGATAAAAACCGATAAGGACTCCATAAACAATCTTAAAAATAGATAATGACTTGATAACGGCACGTAAGAATCAATACCAAAGCATTAACAAGGCGTTAACGTCCAGTGGGGAAGCCAACATTTTTTAACATGCTCCAAATTTCCTCCCAACAATAACGACGCTAACAAACACATAAGAATTCATAGTGAGGACCGTAAGCCTTAGACTTAACACTAGCCATGGGTTTTCGTGGCGTGTACAAACACACCTAGGCCTACAGTAACTCTCTCACTGTGATATGATTTCCTTATTATCTGCAAAATATATCTTTCCCCCTGTAGGAAAATACCTACAGCAGTGTAACTCCAACAAACAATCCAACATCTGAGCCAGATCAGGTCCTGCCGGATGATGTTCAGTACGCCGTTATCCAGCATCAGAGAGACCCTAGGAGGGCTGCAAGATCTGCAGGGAAAACCACTGGCTCTGAGGCTACTGAGGAGGTTCAGTATGCTAGTGTGCAGCATCAGCGTGACATGGTGGAAAAGAATCAAGAGGATTATGACCAGTACAGTAATGTCAGATTTAATCGCACCGGTGCTGCCTACAGGTTAGAAAAACCAGCATGAACAGAATATCTAAGACAATTCTTAGCCACATAGACGGTATATAGCTTAATCTCATTAATGCTTCTATACATCAACATTGCTTTATTGAGTACATTTTTGTTAAACTTTTTGTTGTTATTGTTGTTTTGTGCAGGTCTGCTGCTCCTGCCTTTGAAGATTCATCAGTGATTTACAGTAACTAAAATAAAAAAACAAATGCAAACTGACCTTTTTTTTATAATGGACTACAATTAATGAAAAAAGACAAGCAATTAGTCGGTTTAAAACCACATACAATAATTTATTTATTTTACATTTTATCCATGATTACCTTATAGATTGTTCCTCCTGAAATGAAAAATAAACCTGTTTAAGTTGTTTAAGTACCGCTCTCTAAACACTTCTATCACCAGACCCTAACCACATTCTTCTTTTGGATGTAACTTTCAAAATAATCCTTCAAGCCCATTACTTTGGGACTTTTTGAATACTTAGGAACAGACTTTCTTGTACATCAGCTTACTTCAGCATATGACTTTACAACATGGCTTTTATTAAACAAGTATAACGTACAGAAAAGATTCACTCAACTGTGCACTTTCCTCAGTGCGCTGGGTTCGCTACAGGTTGCCAGATACTGCTGAATCCCCATGCACTCTGATAAAATAAAGAGAATAATAATAATAATAATAATAATAATAATAATAATAATAATAATAATAATAATAATAATAATAATAATAATAATAATATCAGTTCTACTTATGAGCGGTGGAGCAAGCACATGGTCCTCAAACCCAGGTAGCAGTGCAAGGACAAAGTCCTCAACCTTGGGGCGGCGGAGTAAGCATGAATCCTTAAACCTGGGTGGCGGAGCAAGCACGGAATCACCATAACCAGGTGCTCAAGGATGCTGCTGAGCTAGATAGAGAGGGTGTAGTATCTGTTTAACCAGATCTACAGTACATGTGAATCAGAGCTTTCTATAATTATAAAGGAGTTACCATGAAAAAGTTTAGAACTTAAGTCAGGTCATGATCTCACGATGGAGGTCTCTCAATTTCAAGGGAATATATACAATATTGAGCTTATGTTTTGCATGGTAATGTTATGGCTGATGGTTGTAGCCAACTTTATGCATCTGTAAGATCATTTGTGAAAGACAGCAAATAGCACATTTGTGATGCAGATTGAACAGCAGTTCTGAAACAATGTGGTTGGCCAACTTCTCTTCTCTCAGAAGAAGCATGAGTTCACACACTTAGCTGTTTGGCAGCTGTTATATGATAACATAGGGGAGAGAAGTAGGTAAAAGAGAAGTATGTCTAGACGTTGTAACTCGGTCAGAGAAGTGGGAATTTATAGCGAAAGCATTCAAATGGGTAGCTCTTGGGTTTTCTTTATGGTTCTTGTTTATAATTATGATTTCTGGCCTAAGAGCAAGACAAATTAATTTCAATCATTCATCTGCTATACCATTTATCCTGTGTACAACGTGACCCCAGCTTTCTAACTTGGATGTGCAAAAAAACAATAATTGCACTTAGTATGTGTAAAATAATCTAAATGGATATTACTATATATATATATATATATATAGTACAGACCAAAAGTTTGGACACCAGTTCTCATTCAGCGAGTTTTCTTTATTGTGTTCTTTAGCCCAAATGCGTCTCTTCTGCTTGTTGCCTGTCCTTAGCAGTGGTTTCCTAGCAGATATTCTAGCATGAAGGCCTGATTCACACAGTCTCCTCTTAACAGTTGTTCTAGAGATGTGTCTGCTGCTAGAACTCTGTGTGGCATTGACCTGCTCTCTGATCTGAGCTGCTGTTAACCGCCGATTTCTGA
>QMIH01000069.1:49779-64653 GCA_003987875.1 Clarias batrachus
TATATATATATGTTTTATGTGTGGATTTAACCTCTAATTGTGATAATAGCTGAAGATGAAACTATTCATGGTAGAGAGTCAAGGAGAAAACTGGCCGGCCTCTATACACCGATCAGCCAATAACATTATGGCCACTTACAGGTGAATTGTGTAACACTGATCTCCAACTATACACTAGAAAACTGGTGACAGGATAATGGGCACACAAAGCTCACCCAGCCCCCAGGGACCAAACCCATCCTGTCTGATCTGATCCCATGCAGCACAAATTGCCTGGCCACAACAGAAAGGTATCAAAACATTCAGTGATACCACAACCCTACCATGTACAGTATATGGTTAGCAGGTGAACAGGTCAAGGTTGTTGATCTATCCCTCAAATTTCCCAGATTTCAGTCTGATTGAGTATCCATGGACTAAGAAGACCGATCAACCAAGGCCTGCAACCCTGCAACCTGTATTTGACTCTAATGACCAAGTGCATGACACAAGTGTGTAAGTCTGATCTGTTATGTAGCATGAACAGCAGTTTAGAAAAGATGTGGCTGGCATTTGTTTGCCACAAAAATAAGCATGTGCTTGCTTCTTAGCTGTCATATACCAAAAAGGAGGCAGTTGGGTGAAAATTACCAAAACCAAATTAAACAGGGGGTAAATATCTGATTTTCATAGAGTAATGGTCCTGTACAGGATGTAGCTGGGTATTTTTGGGAGCTGAGAGATTTTTATCTGCGATTTTGGTCTTTCGTCCACATGCAAACACAATTTTCGTCGTTGAAAACATGGCTTTTGTAAAACTTTGTCCAAAGTGAAGATTTCCCAAAACTCCATTTTCAGTGGTGTAGTGGGGACACGAGAAACAGGGATTTCAGCTTGTTGTAACATCACCTTGTGTGCCGATGATGTCAATGTCTGTGAGCTAGTCTTCTTGATTTGACTTTAGCTTTGTTTATGAGAATAAACAAACTGTGTATAGTGGACTTACAGTATGCACAGTAAACTAGTGATTGTGCTAACGTTGGTTACTGCACTTTTTCCATGCATATATATATATATACACGTGGAGTTACTCACACATTATGTTAACAAACAGAGGTGCCTGAATGTCCTATGAGGCTCACTGCTGTTTCCCTTTAAATCCATTTTGACGTTTAAACTATGGTACTTAATAAAACTTTTTTAAAATCCTCTACAACATGGGGTAGAACTGTATGTGCCTGAAAGAAACAAGGATTGTTTCCCATTCGTACAGAATAAAAGAGAACTGTGTATTGACCTTCTAAATCAGTCAGAGAAGTGGGATTCTATAACGAAACAATTCGCCTCACACCCTGAACTGCCAAAACCTTCCATCATGCTCCTCATATGGGTGTAGCGTCAGGGTGATAATGCTCGGGATGAAGGTCTATGTCTTCAGCTGGCTCTTTTTTGGTAAGTTTTCTGTTAATCATCTGTTTTCATTCAGAACCTGAAAGCATTGATGAGGTAAATCTTCATCCATCTCTTCAGCTATCCAGAGAGAGATTTCAGCCATTCTTAGGCTGAAAGGCAAAGAGAACGAGCAGCTCAACTTCACCTGTTCACATTCATGGGCTGTAACAAATGTAAAGTACATCTGCAGACTTGGGTGTAATGATAGAGACATCCTTATCAGATCTGTAGGAGTGGGGATAATAGCACAGACGGGACGTTACTCCTTATATGACAGAGGAAGAGGACGATTTACTGTCACCATCAACAAGCTGATGAAGTCAGACGCAGGGCAGTACTGGTGTGGAATCGAGAGAACTGGCTTTGACACGTATCAAGAAGTGATCATTAAGATCCTGGATGGTAAGAATGCTTAGTAAGATAATGTTATTTATCTTATATCTTACTTAGTAAGATGTTATTTGTAAATTTAACCAATGTGCTATATATTTGAAATTCTACAGAAAATGTTGACCCGCTGTGTCTTGCACTGACCATGGTATTCACAAACCTCTTAAGCTTTGGGGAAAAAATATATTTTAATATCATATATAATTATATATATAATTTTATAATATCAGATTCTTTTTACAAGGTTTCAGACCTTAATCAGCTCATTAGATCTGATGCATGGCAACCAATTTTAAAGCTTTACAAATACTTTGACTCTTCAAACCTTGTGCACACACATGCGGACACTCAACAACCATGGGTTCCTCTAAGCAGCTGTTTAAGGCACTGAAAATGAAAGCTATCAATGCCCACAATGCAGGAGAAGGCTACAAGAAGATAGCAAAGCGTCGTCAGCTTGCAGTTTCCACAGTGAGAAATGTAATTAAGAGATGGCAGTTCAGGGGAACTGTGGAGGTCAAGATGAGATCTGGAAGACCAAGTAAACTCTATGTGAGAACTGCTCATAAGCTGGTCAGAAAGACAAATCAAAACCCCCATTTGACTGCAAAGTCAAATGAAGATTTAGCAGACTCAGGAGTGGTGGTGCACCGTTCCACTTCCATTCCAAGACCTTCATGAAAGAGTCAGCAGATGAAAATCTTACCTGGGTTCCCATCATAAAATCCACATTCAGAAGTCTGCAACAGAACATCTACAGAAGCCTGATGTGTTTTGGCAACAAGTGCTGTGGACTGATGAAGTTAAAATAGAACTATTTGGCAACAACCATCAAAGGCATGTTTGGAGTAAAAAGGAGCAGCGTTTCATGATAAGAACACCTTGCCAACTATTAAGCATGTGGGTGGATCTATCATGCTTTTGGGTTGTGTTGCAGCCAGTGGCATAGGAAACATTGTACGGGTGGAGGGAAGAATAGGTTCCTCTAAATGTCAGCAAATTCTGGAAGCAAACATCATACCAAATGTAAGGGGAAAAAAGCTGAAACTAAAAAGAGGATGGTTTCTACAACAGGACAATGATCCTAAATGAGACACAAGCTGAAGGCCACCACAGTCCCCTGATTTAAACATCATTGAAAATTTGAGGGTAGATCTTAAAAGAGCTGTGCATAGAAGAGTTTTGAAGAATGGGAGAAAATCCCAAGTACAAGAATTGATTTTTTTTTCCTTTGGCTATAAAAAAGCATTTGCAAGCTGTGATATCTGCCAGAGGAGGTATTACTAAGTACTGATTGTGTGGGGTGCCCAAACTTTTGCACAGTGCCACAATAATGTTTTTATTTTTTATCTTTGTTCAATTTATGACATAAAAAGTAACTACAGCATGCACCAATGTTTGGTGAAAATAGTGTGCATTTTTTTTCCATTTCCAAGAGAGACTGTGTTAGCATCTTTTCAAATTAAAAAAATCACCTAAATCTTTTATTTATCAAGGGGTGACCAAACTTTTGCATAAGACTGTATATATAAATTTCTAGACTATTGTAGGTCTGCACAGAAGAGTATTATTCTCCCTCATATTCTCCTATTATTGGGTTCTCTTTATGATTCTTGTTTATACTGATTATCAACTGCTGTGAAATCTAAATAGACAACCGGGAGCAACACATAAGATAATGTTAATGCAATTTTTATGATGTCTTATTTCTCTCTGTCTCTCTCGGTTTTTACTCATACACCCTAATACAAAACACAACACAAGCTGCCCCTCAGGTCACTACAACCAAGATGACCACCGCGACTCCTGATAGAGGTAATACACAAGCACACCCACCCACACACTCAACCACATACATACAAGTGACTAGAGCACCATGAACTCGACCATCTATTTGACCTGGAAATAGCAACTGTTCCTCAAATAAAGGTAACACACACTGGCACTTACACGTACTATTTCTCACTATGACTTTCATCTAGGTTCCTTGTTTCCACTCTAGAAACACATTAGGTGCACTTACAATACTCAACACAGTTCATTTTTATTTCCTGCATTATAAAGGTACTTGCTCATGTACAATTGTAACTCCCTTCCCTCTCCCTCTTGGCCAGCTTTCACATTAATATTATTCTGTACCTGAGTACACTTGCATATCTTCACAGTCCAGTACAGTCGTTAGCAGTATGCTCCTAATTGGTTTGAAATGAAGAATGAGTACGCGTTTAGCCCCTCTACTTTATCAGCTGTGACCATGCTATTCTCACAATGATAATATTGTGTGCTATGTGCGTATGCATATTTTGTAAGAGAAAAGGCAGAGTTTATTGCATCTCATTCTAAACCATGGTCTATTTTCATGGTTTTGGCTTTCACATCTGATTAGAATCACGATCAAGTACATGGTACCATGCTAAACACCACCTTTTCAAATGGACCTTGGTATGCTGATCCATACCCCACCCATTTCAGAGCACACACAATGATGTGAGTTGGACATATTTGGACTCTTTAATTTTTTTTTTTTTTTATAAGCAATAGCTGGAGTTTCAAAAGTTTCTTCTTGTACCTTTACATTAATCCCAATCATTGCACTTGTTTTTAATCATTAAAACTTCTACTACTACTACTACTAATTATGATGATGATGATTTAAAAATCAATGTCAGCTTACATGCAAAAGATTTTGAAAAAAAAATAGGGAATTAAAATTAAACAAATTAATTTACGAGGATATTATCAAAAAACAAACAAACAAAAAAAGAAGAAGAAACTTGTGTCCTGATATCCTCAAAAAATAGAAAAAAATATATTTAAATTACATAACTGTGACATTTTGGCAAAATATAACTATTTGTTTAATCTGATGTGTGGCCTGTACTGAGACTACTAAACAAAAAAATAATCTAAAAAACTTTAAAGCGGTTAAATAAGGTTGCTTAATCACTAGCTAGCTAACTGTTTAGCTAGCTAGTGATTAGCTCACCTAATAACGCAAAAGCCTAGAAACCTACTTGCAGCTAACATTAATGTCACTTCCTAAGACCAGTGGAGTGTCAATAAACTTTATATCAGTCAACATCCACCAGTTTTATTCCAAACTGTAACTATTTTAACCTGAATTTTATACTGAAGTCCGGACTGACGACGTGTCTGAAACAAATGTAATAAACATTTGTTTAAACTCTTAATACCGTAGCACACTTGTATTTTTGCCATGTCACAGTAGCGACATCTGCTGGTTACATGCATGTAATGCATGCATTACAAAAACAACAACAACAACAACAACAAAAAAGGGACCCTGAATAGCTTCAGAAAGCTGCTTGCTTAAGTTATTCTGCAACTGTAGCGCTTTATGTGGTCTTATCTTAATACATTAATTTTTATGGTTAAAGTATACAATTTTGCTTATTTTATAAATACCTCCCAAAAAATCTATGCTTGGTAGGCTTCCTCCCACAGTCCAAAGAAATGCAGATTGGATTCAGGGAGGATTTGATCCTCCATGAATTAGAACTTTTTTTTTGGTGAAGCTTTGGGTTTGGAGGCCAGGTCAGTGGCATTGGGCTTTTTTCCTGCTGGTGTACTGGGTGTTCTCGTGCCTTCCCATCATGGCCATGGGACAGTATTGACTTCTCTTGGCTTTTCTGTGAGATTGGACCAGACTGGTTAGTTACTGTAGATAAACCTTGGGTGCCCATAATCCTGTCATTAGTTTACTGGATCATTAATGTTTATGTGGTAATGTTATTTGGTGTTAATATTATGGCTGATCATTTTAAATCAATCTTTCAGGTCGGAACAGTTACATTCCCGTGTGTGTATTTGGCCTGCTGATTATTCTCATTCTTATTATTCTGATGTCTCTGGCACTTCAGTACAGCCAAGTAAAAACAGGCCATGTGGTGACAGGTAACCACACATACACGCTCCACCTTTATGTACAATGTAGCCTTTATTCTTCATAAGAAAGCTGCAGGTTTCCTAAAAGATGTTAATACTAATGTCAGTTTCCTGCTCTCCTATATACAGATTGTCTCTCAGTGTTGACTTCTCATACATCAGGTAGACGCACAGGAAACAACAGGGTGAGATAATACAGTGATATGTAAACTAAAAGATTCATAAGCACAAAACTCAAGGTTTTTGATCACCCTCATCATTTTCTCTTTCAGGTCAATGAGAGATCATCAGTAGACCAAAACCCCAACACTGTAGATCCAATGTATGTCAACATCAATTTCAACCTCAAACATGAAAATGTTTACCAGACGCTACGGATTAAAGCCACCCAATTAGACTCTGTATATGAGACTCTGTCTTCTGGGACTGACCAAATAGATCAATGAGACGAGGAAAGACTGAACGTTTCAAAGGAAAGCAGAGTTAGAGAACTTTAATATTCTAGAGATGATTAAGGCAGGCCTTAGGTATGATGATGCTTTTATACAACAGTTCCACAAACACCATTTATCATCAACAGTGTATGATTTGTTTCTGCGCCACGTTTTCTTCTGCAACTGGTGGAACTAACTAACTACAACTAGTGGAGCTGCCGACTGACATTATGCGACTGACAATGATTTGGGATTCAGCTTTGTGTTGGACGCTAGTTAGCTTTCTAGCTCATCTTAGGCGTAAATTAAACAACATAGAGGGCAAATAAGAATTTATGAGAAATCGGAACTAATTTATTAAGTAGGCAAAGCGTTGTTTAAGATGACATAACATGATCAGATGTGTGTTTTCACTGAAAGTGCTTCTGTGACTGAATGTTTTGAATTCAAAATGTTTTGAATGTGGGTTTTGGCAGGCAGCTGCTCTCTTGCACCCGCCAGTGTAATTAAGAATTGTAGAATATCTGGGACGCATATGGTTAAACGTCCTAAAACATTCTTAAAGGTGCTGTTACCGTCTATTATCATAACTTGTAGAATGCCAATAGGATTGCTTGATCAGAACTACAGTAACTGTTGTACTCATTAATTACTTGTACCTTCTTAAACTGTGTAGTGAGTGGATTTCATCATGAGTTTATTTGTAATAAACGTAAATAGTGCATGAAACCCACTTACAAATGTTTAATACCAATTCCTTTATTTCCCCCCGACACATATGAGGCAATCATACAGCAACACTAAGCACAGGTTTTGCTTTTGGCCATGCAGGGCGCATTATACTCCTTTGTTGCACTTTACATTGATTTAGAAGCCAAAAACAGAGTGGAAATAAAAACAAAAATGATCACACTGTTAAAACCAATAAGCATAGCACAGAAACTACATTTTTCTTTTTTTTTTTTTTGGTTTTCATCATTTAAAAAAAATTTGGCCTTGGTTTTCTGGTACATCAAGAAATGAACACAGGTGCTTACAAACAATAATTACTAACATACTGACATTTAATCATCATCCAATTCATTTAAATATCAATTAGACAGATTTCATCTGTTTATTATTTTTAGTGACAATTTTTACAAGTTTGATAAAAGTTAAATTCTAGGGAGTATGAAAACAAAAGAACTGAAGATCTGAAAGATCTTACACACTGCATAACTTGATGGTGTCAATATAAAGAGGTAGTAGCCCCGATTTAGCTTAACAAGTTTAACAGCTCAATAAAAGGCTCTAGAAATCTAGATCAATTAGATTAGATTGATTATGTATGTAAGATGCATTTAGACCTTTATTTATTTCTCAAAAATAAATAAATAATAATAATCCAATGACACAGTGCTACTTGAGCATGATTACATGCATGACAGATGACCACTCTCAGGTGCTGAGAAAAACGAAACAGTCGATGCCTTTTGTTCGAGTTGTATTATGATCCACTCTGGATGAAATCAGATGAAAAACACACACTCATAGGGTTAAGTGCTTCGCTATTTAATTCATACACTGAAAGCTGTGAGGCTAAACTATATGAAGATGTGGTGTTTGGCCTGTAGCCTGTCCTCTGGACTAATACATTATTCTATTAATATATATTAAAAAAATAGAAATAAATGTCTGGATATAAAATCTCATACACACACACATCAACTATCCAAACAAAACCTGAACGCACAAGCTTTTAACTACAGTATTATAATGCTGCTGTATTTTTATCTTTGGTCAGACTATGAAGTATGTTACAATTCACACAGTGTATAAGCTGTTTCTGTGCATCTCAGTTGTTCCTGCACATAAAAAGGATAGAAACAAGCAAAACAATAGACACATCCATCTAATACAGAGCATCTGCTTTAGACTTTGACCTGATATCCACCTGTGCTACTATTGTACGTGAGCAGATTTGACATTTTCTTCAAGTGTGTTACAGACCCCTGGAGTGATCATAGAAAGAAAAGACCATGTCAGACTACATTCATGTGATCAAAATGCTATTGAGTGTGCAGTTTGTTTCTATGTCTTGTACAGCAAAATATACAGCATATATGGAGGAGAGCATAATTTACTTATTTAATTCTCAAATTTTTCTGACACATTTAATTATTTTACTAAACGTCCAAACTAGGGGACAAAGAAATATACACTACCAGTCAAAAGTTTTGACACACCTTCTACCTTCATGGTCTTTCTTTATTTCTTCTACCATTGTAAAACAACGCTGAAGACATCTAAAATAATACAGTAATCTGATGTGAACAGTTTATATTGAGATATGTCTGCTACTCATGTTCTGTAAAGCCTTCTTAAAGGCTCTAATCTGCGGTGCTGTTTGTTAATTAGCTGGTAACTCTAACTGAACTTCTCCTCTGCAGCATACATAAGTTTTGATCTTGCTTTCCTGGTGTATCATGGTGCTTGATACTACAGTAGCCTTTTGCAAATGCACTTGACAATACTGAACTGCTCCAGAACAGCTGACCTTCAAGTCTTAAAATAACAACTGCCTGTTGCTGTTGTTACATAATAACCTAATGCCATATGCCTTACGTCATAGTTTTGAAATCTCCGATATTGTTCTACAATCTATCAATAAACATATATTAAAAATAAACAAAACACAGAATTAGAAGGTGTGTCCAGACTTTTGACTGGTACTGTAGATCATGATATATCTCACCACTCCAGGACAACATAATCATGCTCCAGTTTAATCAAGAGCACCAGACATGAACTGTTTTAAAATGTCCATTATGCTTTGTGTAACTTGAAACTCACACACTCAAGTTTCATCTCTCAGAGGATATCTGTATACATATCACTGATTTTAATATTGTATCTAAACAGAAGAAAATGGGGTCACTAATTAAAATACAAGCCTCACCATATTTCTTGATATACAAAAATATATTTACAGTACAAATCTACTAAAGTGCACTCAAGACAGGAGGAAAAAGGAAGAGAGATGGTTTCAAGTGAACCATACACCTAATAGTCCTTTCCAGCTCTTAACAGCAGGAAGTTAATTATATTCCCTTAGGCAAGTTCATGAAATCTAGCCTTGATTTGATTAACCAGAGACATGACGCCAGGTTAGCTTAAAAAAAAATCCAAGGCTAAAAGTTTACGTGAATTCAAGCAAAGCTCTGAATTGAAGCTCGTCTGACTATGTGATACTAGAGCAACCCCAGAAATCAGAAACACCAAAGAAAGAGCAAACTTTTTCACCTCGTTTATTAAACTATACAAGTCATTAAGGGAAGGGAAAAAAAGGGAATAGCGTAAGCAGTAATAACAAAAAGCACAGAAGCTTCCTGGGAGAAAATGGCAAATATAACAAACATCAGTCGATTGGAAACACCCAATAATTCAAAGAGGAGTTATTGTCCATGGACCTTTAACGTTGGCCTGGGAGGGCTTCTCCAGAAAATATGTGTCACCATAGTAACGGAGTACATGTTAGGATCAAAATCTTAAGAAAAAAAAAGAAGAAAAAAAAACCCACTACCCAGACTTATTTTTCTTCCACTTTGTGGAATTTCCCACAGCACTACGTTTTATTCCCGAAATACAACCTTACTGATGAAAAACATTCTAAATAGAAAAACTTGCAGCAAAGACTGATCATCCAGAGAGACTCATCAAACTTCTTCAGCGTTAATCAGTTCAAGGTGTCACAGCGTTCAGTTTGTGGCCACAACATTGTTTTGTGCAAATGAGTGCAATACCCATGCAATAATGTCCTTGGGATCCTGGGTCTCAATTACACCCTGTCACGGTTTTACCTCCTGCATTACGAGGGTAGAACCTGTGCAATTGTGTTTTTGGCGTCCTGAGTGAGTCTCTCTGGAAATCTCACCTCGAACTCGACGACTAAATCACCCCGGCGGTCGGGGCTCTTTGGTAAAGGAAGGCCTTCACCGGTGATGCGCCGCTTCATCCCAGGACGAATGAGGGTGTCCTGGAGGGGCAGGGTGACAGTACGATTATCCAATGTAGGGACCTTTACTGTACAGCCACAGAGAGCCTGAAAGAGGCACAAAACAAATTTGTCAGACTCAGATTTGCAACAGATAGTTATGTTTAGGATTTTTTTTTTTTATCACAATAACAACTTTTTTGTTAGATGTTTAATACATGAAATCATTTTCCTTGCCACTTTTAAATCTAAACTCATGCCCTACTCACCTCTTTGAGAGAGACCTTGGCTGGATAGATGATGTCTGATCCATCCCTCTTAAACATTGGATGCGGTTTGTCCTTCACGATGAATACGACGTCCGCTGGGATGTTGGTCGGCGTCTGGTCACCCTCTTTAGGAAATGTAATCTTGGTTCCCTCCTTCCAGCCCTTCTTCACCTCCACTGTGAGGATCTTGTCCTCTGTGCGTGTTGTACGGCTGTCTGGACTCAGTCTGCGGCGTGAGATTTTCATTTTCTTTGTGCAACCGCTAAACACCTCCTCCAGGGTGACGCGGAGCTCATGGGTGACCGGAGGGTCCTGCTTTTTCTCTAATCGCCCCCCACCAAAGTGGCGTCCACCGCCCAGGCCAAAACCTGCAAATGGGTCATCCACATCCATATTTTCTTCGCCGCCCATGCGGCCAAAAATGTGCTCAAAGGGGTTCCGCCCTCCAAAGAACTCGCTGAACATGGCATGCGGGTCACCCTGGAAGGTGTACGTGAATCCAGGGCCATTTGGTCCACCTCCTCCACCAGCTCCGCCCTTCAGCCCTGCAAACAAAACAGAGTTTCAGGTTTTGTCTTGCCTGAAATGTATTTAACTGTAATTGTGAACTGCTCTGAGTCAGTTTAAAGGAATGTGGGTGGTGTACTAGAGTATGGCCTTAAAGATTTTGTGGAAATACTGATAAGGAATTGACAACTTGACAACTATTGGTATTAAAAGTCATTATGTTAATAAACTGGTATTAGAGACAGGGGGAAAGATATGAATCTTGATTCTTTCTGAGATGATTCACGTATCACCATACTGACTCCAAAATTGTATTTTTAAAATTAATTTTTCATTTATAAAAAGATTGGTCAGTGACCAAAATCGGCAGGTTTTCAGTTTGATTGGCAGTGACCGGTTATCAAAAATTGCACATGTTGAAATCCTCCGATCTGACTTTTTCTCCCAACTCTGTGAGCAAAAAGAGTAATAAAATCATGGCAATATGATTTTAAAAATTATAAAATCTATAATCTATAAATTATAAAAATTATAGAATCAAAACCTAGGTACTGCATCATGAAGGGACTGGTAATTCCCATCATGCCAAAATAGTATGGAGTCAGGCTGGCATTACTGAACATATAATAGTAACGGCTTGCAAATCTGTCTGACAAATTTGTTTCAAAAATATATTTGGCATGACAAGCTGAAGCTTTTTGCTTTTAGTATTACTTTACAGCTGATCACTTTCAGCTTAGTTTAATTTTTATTTCTCTCTCTCTCTCCCTCTCCCACAAAAAGAGGCAGAGAGACTGATCTGTGACAAGTAAGAGAATAATTTATAAATAAATATAAAACAACTGTATAATTATTTCACCGTATGCGTTTAACGACTTAAAGTTAATTTCTTCTTCCATGTGTTCTAATATACCGTGTGTGTATGTGTGTGTACAGTATCGCAGCTTTCCCTTCCCTTCAGAGCCCACATGAACTCTGGGCCAAGACAGTCGCGCGCTTGGAATATTCTAGCAGTAGCGCGCGCCTTTCCAGAACAACCCAAGTGACGTCAGAGAACTGCGCGCGCCACCAGGATTATTGTATTTTACCACGGTGTTAGCTGTAAGGTGGAGTTTAATCGTGTTCTAAACGCACTTTTATTACTGTTTTTTTTACAATATTTTGTTGGTAAACGTCTAACGTCAGGCGTTGTGACATGTATATGTATTTTTTCTGGTTTGCTAAATGTTGGCGTCGAATACTAATCTAACAGATGTGCTAACTAGCTAGGTTTTCTGACTGGTTTGAGTTTTTTCTTCCTTTAAAATAAACTTATGAGTAATTGTACAAGTTCTTTAAATGATTTAATAAAACGGCTTATGTGAGAAATCTCCGCTTTAATTTTTTTTAACTAACGTTCGCTCCGCTGAAGTATCGCGAGAACTTTCGCGTTAAGGCTGTTATTTAAAAACTTGAGCAAAGCAGGAAAGCAGCTCTTTATGTTTGTACTTTCAGGTCGGAGCGAATAGAAAACATTTCAGTTTCTTCTAGAGCACTAGATATGATCCAAGGTTTTGTAGCTCATTTCCATACAAGTTAAAAACTGCACTGCACCTCTAAAGTGATTTAGGATGCGACCCTGAACTTCGCGCTACTAACTTTTTAAGTTTAGGCATTTTAGTCTCTGAAACTATTTCTAAACCAAACACGTCATAAACATCTCTACACAACTCACCTTCTTCCCCGAACCTGTCATAGATGTCCTTCTTCTTCGGGTCGCTCAGGACGTCGTAGGCTTCCGCGATCTCCTTGAACTTCTCCTCGGCTCCAGGTGACTTGTTTTTATCCGGATGGTATTTCAAAGCTTGTTTGCGATACGCTTTCTTGATCTCGTCCTCAGACGCGCCTTTCTGGATCCCCAAAATGCTGTAGTAGTCCTTTCCCATCTTCACCATCTAGAAAATTATCTATGAGTTTGATTAACAATAATAACAATAAAAAAAGAACTTGACCAGAAGTTCAACAAAGTTTCCCAATCACCTTCTTGTTTCTCCGCACAAACCCGTGCTCAGGTTTAACCGCGTTACTCGGTCAGATTGTAGGTCCAGTCTGCATACCCTGAACCATAGCGCTGGCTTTTTTAAAGCGTTTCCGAAGGTTCGAGAAGAATCTAGTAACATCAAGGGCTTTCCCGGCGCCAACTTTCAGACTGCGCACCAATCCACCAGATGTAGGATGTATAGAGCACTAGGAAGTGTGTACACTCACATACTGCCGCGTAAGGAACAGAGTGCGCATGTGTTAGAAGACAGAGCGGAATCTAGAACACAGCCCGAGTGGGAGGGGGAAAACGTCAGAAATACTGTTCTCTGATTGGTTGAGATGTAAAGCCAGGAAGTTAAGAAGATGCTGAGCTGCCAAAACAAGACTGCCACGCCCAGTTACGACTAACTAACTAGCAATAATAAATACAACTGATTAACTAAGTAGCAATAATAATAATTGTTAGTATTCTTGTAAATAATAATACTAATTGTTATTATTCTTGTAAATTACCATTATTATTATTATTATTATTAAAATGGATAGTTTGATTAATACACATTCACATTTCATACAAACTCTGATAATTCTTTTGATTGTGTACAGCTGCTTTGTGACAATGACAGTTGTTAAAAGCACCATACAAATAAAATTGTATTGAATTGAATTAAATAAGAATAAAAGGGGATTTATAAGGAATTAAGGATTGGAATCAAAATCAGTATAGGCCTCCATGGTCCCTAGATGGACTACAGAAGTTGATAGATAGATAGATTTGTTTTGTAATAAAATGATAATAGTGATACCCGTTCTTGATGTACAGTTTTAAAACGAAGTTGTCCATCACCCAAGACATATCGTATATCTACTTATAAAAATACTAAATATAAAAGCACACTGTAAATAAATAGATAAGGATATAATGATTTCATATAATAAATCAATCTTCTGGTCAACATTCAAGAACAAATTGTTAAGATAACATTTTAAAAGTAAAACATTATTAAGAGATTCGAAAAAGCCAAGATTATAACATAATAGAAATGAATGTAATAGTAAGTCATATGTTTTTTAACGTAAGCCAGCATGATGGGGTTTGTAGGTAATGTCACATCAGTGCTTTGTCATTTATTCACAGCTCACTTTTAAACAGACTTGTCTGGAGAAAGCAGTCTTCCTCATTATGGGTATCATACAACAACAAGAAGAGATTTATCCTGATTTTTGACTCTGAATTCTCCAGATGCCTCTCAAACTGACCTGATGTGTCTCGTCAGTGGAGTCTGAAAAGATCCACATGTATTTACACTTTTGAAAAACTTTAGATGTGTTTAAACCGTGTCTCACACCAAGTAAACTAAACCAGGATATACACACGTGGACAAAATGTTGGTACCCTTCGGTCAATGAAAGAAAAACTCACAATGGTCACATAAATAACTTTAATCTGACAAAAGTCATAATTTAAAAAAAGTCTATGAATGTTAACCAATGAAAGTCAGACATTGCTTTTCAACCATGCTTCAACAGAATTATTTAAAAAAATAAACTCATGGAACAGGCCTGGACAAAAATGATGGTACCCCTAGAAAATACTGAAAATAATGTGACCAAAGGGACATGTTAATTCAAGGTGTGTCCACCAATTAGCATCACAGGTGTCTACAATCTTGTAATCAGTCAGTGGGCCTATATATAGGGCTCCAGGTAGTCACTGTGTTGTTTGGTGACATGGTATGTACCACACTCAACATGGACCAGAGGAAGCGAAGGAAAGAGTTGTCTCAGGAGATTCAAAAGAAAATTATAGACAAGCATGTTAAAGGTAAAGGTTATAAGACCATTTCCAAGCAGCTAGATGTTCCTGTGACTACAGTTGCACATATTATTCAGAAATTTAAGATCCATGGGACTGTAGCCAACCTCCCTGGACGTGGCCGCA
>QMIH01000069.1:76602-134825 GCA_003987875.1 Clarias batrachus
TATTAAAGCCAGTTCAACACAGCTACGATAACCCACTGAGTGTGTATGTGTGTGTGTATGTGTATGTGTATGTGTGTGTGTATGTGTGTGTGTGTGTGTGTATGTGTGTGTGTATGTGTGTGTGTGTGTGTGTGTGTGTGTGTGTGTGTGTATGTGTATGTGTATGTGTATGTGTATGTGTGTGTGTGTGTGTGTGTGGGGTGATTATTGCTCCCACCCACTTGCACAACATCACGCTATTTGCACGTCCTGATTGATTTCCCTGAGTGACGGTTCACTAGAAGAGATGAAGTTTCACACTCAAGTCCAACAGTTTGCATGATTTATTTAATTAATTATTTTTATTTTCTTTTTGTTTGTTTTTTTAGATTTATTTTTTTTGGAGGGGGATTGTTAACTTGTTAAACGAGTCATCTGTTTTAAATTTTTTAAAACTTTCCTCAACTGTTATTCAACTTTTATTATTTAATTAATTAATTAATTAATTATATATTTTTTTGCTCCAGTTAACAAGCAATGAAATGTTCAGCTCTCTGCTTTAACCACAGTTCAGTTCTAAACCAGTGACAGCGATCTCCAGTTACATTAAGCTAAAGTTACATAAGTGCTTCATATGCTATTGTGAATTTCAGTAACTTCCATTATGCCGGAAAAAAAAAAGCTTGCACACTCTAAGATTTCATTCATCTTGATCACACACACACACACACACACACACAACGTGGTGTCCAGTTACAGTGAAAATGATTCCTGGAATATACTCGTGCCATCAGGAGGAAGAAAACCTCCAGAGATCCAGTAATATGTGCTGCTTTAGCTCACAGTGTTCAGTTCCAGTCCCCTATCACATAGTGTGTGTGTGCGTGTGTGTGTGTGTGTGTATGTGGAAATGCTCTTATTGGAAATGCTTAATTACTACAGTATAAATATATAAACCGTATTAAATATGTCTCTATTGACAACAGTGCCAACTACAAGACAACACATCGTCTCCTCAGGTTCTGTAATGTCTCTTTATTTCTCTTTATTTTCTCAGGTGTTTTTAACGGAGTACGCCGGCCCGCTCATCATCTACCTGATGTTTTACTTCCGCGTGCCGTTTATCTACCCGCCCAAATACGACTTCACCACGAGCAAGCACTGGGTCGTACAGTGAGTGACGCTTTCCACACATCCTCCCGAGCCTGGAGATTATAAAGCTTCACTGCTGAGGACTGATTCACAGATCCAGACGTTACAGACAGTATATTCAGCGAAGCTCGTTCTCTCTTCTCACTGTTTCTAATCAAGGAGCTTCGTGTGCGGATTTCAGTTTTCTGCTCGAGCGTAACTGTGAGACAGACTGCAGAGTTTATTCACTTTTGGAAATTTCAAGCTTCGCCAATTTAACATTTTTTAGCGGCTAGTCGCTTTGTAGTTCTTAAACTGATTTAAACTAAAATTTAATTAAATTAAATAATTAAAAAAATTATAAATGTAAAAAATATAACAATTTTACATTTTTTAATAATAAATTTTTTTGTGATTTAAAAATATATATATATATATATATATATATATTTTACGCCACTTTTATAAATGTTCTTGTAAAATTATTGTAGAAACAAAAATGTACAAAAATGTTTTGCAGTTGATCCATAACTTTATAAAATGAGCATGAACCGGTTCCATTATTTATTTATTTTTAACTCAGAATTAGGTTTATGTAGTATTACAAATAGACAATGGTCGTTCAAGTCAAAGCGGGACCTTTGATAGTGCAGAGTAACAGAACAAAGTTCTGAAAGTAAAAACTCCCTTTATTTCTCTACATCCTCTCCTTCAATCACCCAAACGTGTGGAAATGGCTCGGCGCGAGGTCCGGACTGTACAGGGATGAGGCGATGCCTCCCAGCCGAGTTCCTGTTTCCTGCAGATAAGAGTTTCATCACCGTACAGTGCTTGAATTCTTCCACAAATTTTTACTCACAAATTTCAGTCCCAGTTTGAATTGAACGCCCCCATATAAAGTACAACTTCAGTGATGGCGACACCCTGTGTTCAAACCAGGAACTTCCTTTTCTAAACTTTTTGATGTGACCCATATCAATCCTTATTTTTAGTTTTCGACCTTTAAACTGAGGCACCAGTGAAGGGCTGATGGGTAATTCAGTTCTCCTGTGTTGTAGCCTGGCGTGTATGTGCCACTCCTTCCACTACGTCAAGAGACTCCTGGAGACGCTGTTCGTCCACCGCTTCTCTCACGGGACGATGCCGCTACGCAATATCTTTAAGGTGAACACACACACACACACACACAGACACACACACACACACACAGTGTGCTGTAATTCATCCTAATGGAACATAGCATGCAGAGTCATATAGAGTCTATAAGATTAACTTTTTTAACTTGAAATTTAATCTATAAAGTGAAACTACGTTGTGGCCGCGACTTGCGTGAGAATGAGATGTTTGTTTATGCTGAGTTTAAAGATGTACTCCGCTTAGATTTAACCTCAAAGGATCACAAGAAATGTTTAATCATTTAAATGACTTTAAACCATGTAGTAGTTTTTATACCATGATATAATAATATATATATGTCAAGTTTTTGACAGGTGTACTTAGCATTAGTGCTGGTTATAATATGAAACGAGACACAAGTGAACAGTCTGAGAGGCTGCAGTTAAAGAAGAGACGTAAAGTGAACTCTTTTTTTTGTTCTTTCTTTTTCTTTAAATGAAAGTCTCACTTACTTCAGCAGTTTGAACGCCTGGTTGCACGATACAATATGCACTTCGCATAAATTTGCTTAAATTAATTTTGGCCAATACATTTTACAATTTCTTCCGAAGCTGCATGTCATGCTGTTTTCTAAACACAAACATAACTTTTATACGTCTGTATAGTTTATTTCATTTCTTTACAGATATATGCAAAGATTATGATTAGATAAACTAAGTGCATTCTTTTTAAAAACAGCTTGCATGAGGTTCAGTGAACTTGCATACATTTGCAATGAACAAATCGTGTGTGTGTGTGTGTGTGTGTGTGTGTGTGTGTGTGTGTTTTTCTAGAACTGTACGTACTACTGGGGATTTGCAGCATGGATGGCTTACTACATCAACCACCCGCTATACACACCACCTAGTGAGTACACACTCATCTCACACACACACACCAATAACCTGCAGCACACTTTACATACTGAAGAACACTCATGTACTTTTTTTTTTTCAAATCCATCGCTTTGATAGTTGAGTTTCAGACAATGTTTCTGGGTTCATGATGATGATGATGATGATGATGATGATGATGAGACCCAGTTTGAGTTTGCACTCTTCCTCATTCTGATGCTCTGATATGTTTGTGTTTCAGCCTACGGGGAGCAGCAGGTTCAAGTGGCCCTCATTATTTTCCTGGTAAGTGCCTGAAAGGATTTTACTCTTGCTATAGGTAGATAGATAGAACCTTACCTTACTTACCTTACTTAAGTTAACTTTCCAGACCTACTTACTCAACCACGCACCTTACTTATTTAACTACCTTAACATACCTAGCTTGTTTTACCTCCCTAACATAAGTAACTTGAGTAAGTTAAGTAACTCACCTACCTTACGTTACCTCACTCACCCTCCCTTCACCCTATAATCACCCAGAACCCAACACACGCCACCCTGACACGTGTTCTGACAGAATATTACTAAACTTCTCTCCATTAATGTTTATAATCTTCATCTCTGATCTGGAAGTTGATTCATGTCACCTGGACTTCGTCTTGGTTTAGTAGAAATATTTCACTAAACTAAGTTTTTCAAGTTTTCCATCCGAGCAGCTTCTCCAGTCTGGGTTTTTGAAAGGTTTTTGAAGATTCCAGGTCCAGTTTTAGTTTCTTCAGTCTCCAGAGACTCCAGATGTCGACAGCACACCGATTTCCTGTCTGTCCTGTGTAAGCTGTAGCACTCGCTCGTACAGATGTTTGTTTTAACCATGAATATGTTTCTGTTTCTGCAGTTCTGCCAGATCGGGAACTTCTCCATCCATATCGCGCTGAGGAACCTGCGGCCGCCAGGTGAGGCGTCTTTAACTCCTGTGTAAAAATATCTAAAGTCATAGAAAAGCTCAAGACTCTCTTGACTTCAGGTATTTTGTTATAAGTAAACCATCTCGATTCTCAGGATCTAAAACTCGGAAGATCCCGTATCCGACTAAGAACCCCTTCACTTGGATCTTTCTGCTTGTGTCCTGCCCCAACTACACATACGAGGTCAGTAGCTCCCTCCCTCCCTCCCTCCCTCCCTCCCTCTCTCTCTCTCTCTCTCTCTCTCATATACTAATCTTGTGTACTAAATACAGCACACACATAGACGCTTTAACTGCTGTGTAGAAGGAAACACTATAACTCAGCGAGCACTCCAGAGCGGACACACACACACACACACACACACACACCTACATTTACACAGTTTGACTGATCAAGATCAAGTAAATGAAATACTTTGCGTGATGAACTTGAGTTGGTACGTTGACTTTGTTTCCTATAACAGCATGTTTCATTCCTCTTATACATTGCTGTGCAAAAGTCTTGACCCCCAAATTTTTGGCACCAGATTTTCTTGTATTTTTAATGCAGTCTTGGGAAACAGTCCTCCAGGTTTCCTGTTATAAAAACATCTAACTGAACAGGTGCAGATGATGAATGACAGGTGATCAGGTGGTGATTAGTAATCTGCTGATGCTGAGGGGAAACGAGGTCGCTGATGAGGTTGTCACATAAACAACCCATTTTAAAATCTTTAAGCACTTTGCAGTAAAACATCTGTATTCATTATTACATTTACCTCAGCAATTTGCTCACCGTTACGTATTTTTATTTGCCAAAGAATGACGCGTGCCTTTAGTTACATTTAATCTTCTCAAAACGAGTTATTGAATAAATAAAAACAGTGAGGTTACTTACAACGACTCTGTAACAGTGTAAACACCTCTCTCCTGGAAAACATAACTTTTTACGCCTGACTGTTTACAAGCCGCCGACACTGGAGACTCCTTCATGTCACTGTACGTGAATGTAACCTTACAGAATACCTCAAGACAACAATCACACACTAGAGTCCGGCTTTAATGTGTCAATTAGCCGTCGCATATTCATTGCTTATATGTCGTTACCATAGAAACAAGTCGTGTATCGGAACCGGTGGTTTGCAGACGTACTTGTCAGACATCATCAATAAAATATTAAATAAAAGTCATTTTTGTTAGATAATTTAGGATTTTTTTTTTAAAAGATCTAAACCATCCTGATTGTGTGTGTGTGTGTGTGTGTGTGTGCAGTTGGGCTCATGGCTGGGCTTCACCGTTATGACTCAGTGTCTGCCAGTGGCCTTCTTCACCCTGGTGGGCTTCATCCAGATGACCGTGTGGGCCAAAGGGAAACACCGCAGCTACCTGAAGGAGTTCCGCGACTACCCGCGTCTGCGCTCCCCCATCCTGCCATTCGTCCTGTAAACCCGCCCCCGCCCCCCCTCTGAACCAGTCAGCTTCAAAATCAGCATTACGCACTTCCTGGTCCTCGACACACCCTTCACCAGAAGAAGAAGCGGTTTTCACTGACAGTTTTATTAGCTCGGTCTGATCATAATCCTGATAAATGATTAACCCCGTCTGTCTGTCCAGTGTCGGTGAGATCCTGGACTTCTGCAGCTTCTGGATCACTCAGATGATGTTAATTTAGTAACCCACTGTAACTGTTGTGTTTAACACTGTAGACTAAACCATACTTTTTTTTTTTTCCTCAAGAACAAATGAGTAATGCAGTATTTACAGAGGTGTATAATAGTCTAATAAAAAGGACGTGAGACGTTTTATGACACGGCACAAATTTTGAATAGCGAGACGCTCTTGATTGTTTACGGTTACTAATGTTTACATTCGAACAAATACAAGTTACGTGATTCTGATTTGCTGATGTTTGTGTAATGTTTAAACTCATCACAAGGATGAGTTACTGAGAGGAGAAAAAAAAAAGTTAAAAGAAATAATAAAATACCAGAATTCTGACTTTAAACTTAAAACAATTCAGCTTAAAGACACCAAATGTGTTTTTTTCACACTAAAAAAAGAAATGATAAAAACAGCTCTGGATTGATTTGGTTAAAATTTATGCTACAGATTTATTCCACTATCTACTAATAATAATGGAATCCAGTGTGAAGTTAAAGGAGAACGCCTCAGGCTTTTAAACAAGGTCACGGCTCACTCATGTTTTTGTTAGAATAATATAAATCCTGAACTGAACACAGGAGGCCTCGAAGCAGGATGAAGGTTCTCTTTATTGTCGAGAGCAGTTTGGTATTTACACAGAGAGAAAGAGAGACAAGGGAACAGTGGGACAGACGGAGAGGGACGACTACGCCGCCTGTGCCTCCAGCCTCTTCTTCCTCAGGTTCAGCCGTCTCTCTCGCTCGTATTCCTTCATCCGCATCACGTAACTGCAGAGTGAGAGGAAACAAACAAAAACCATAAGAATCTACACAACGAAAATGACCCGACATGTGACAGTCGTACTAGAGTTTAGGACTATAGTCCAGTCACAGGTTTACCAGATTTAACAGGAAGTTTCTGTACACCTTTTACTTACGTGATAGTTTAACATGTTAATTACTGATGTGACTCTCGACTTAAATTTTATCTTTTTTCTAGGAGGAAATAATGTTTAAAAAAGCTTCGAAAGGAAAATTTAGGCTACAAAAAAAATAATCAGAAATTCGTGCAATTCAGACTGAAATACAAGTGCGCCCTCTTGTGGTGACCAAATAATTACATAGCGGAGCTACTATGCAAAACAAAGATTAATCAGTACATTAATTTAGTAATTAATAATCAGTTAATGTACTGTACTGACTGTACTGTACTAATGTACATGTACTGACCCCCACTGAAATAAGGACTCCATGTCCAAACCTCATGAGGTGCAACAGGATTACACAACCACACAGTTTGTTATTAATTTCCCGACTCTAACAAAACAAAAGACAACACATGCCCTGACCTGAGTGTGTCTCACAGTGATAAATACATTACTGTCAATTTTACAGAACAGGAATCAGTGTTTTGGGTTGGAAATGAAATGGTTTAAATTCTTATGTATGCCGCACATCAAACTTATGAAATCAACATCAGTTCAGAGAGAGAGAGAGAGATACAGAAGGTATAAAGGGGTTTTCTTGTAAACATCACATCTGCTGCTTCCACAGACGCAAGAAAACATCCTGGACTTCTAATTAAAATTCATCATTTCCAAGTTTAAATTTTATTCGTCACAGTAACGGTCATACACAGCAAGACAAGTGAAGTGCTTTTACGACCTCTTAAGACCCAAAAATGTAAAATAAATAAACAAGAGTTTTCACTTAAGAATATAAAGTATGAAATAAGAGAAAAAAAATTACAAATTAGAAAAATCATGAATGAACCGATAATTAAATTCCTTGCCGTCTAATCTGGTTCCCGGTTTTAGTCCATTAACCGTTGCAACTTGACAACAGGCACAAGCTGTGTGAAGTCTGTATAATCGTCTGGACGCGTACTACAGGAAGTGTCACCACAGCGCTTTTTTTAGCGCTTTTAACAACCAAGATTGTCATGAAGCAGCTTTACAGAATCAAAAAGAAAAGTCCGGAAATGTGTATGAATAAAGATCCAAAAGACGGCGATAGGAAAAATATGTACTAGTAGATAAAATATTAAAACTCCTCAGGCACCACTTAGTGTTTCGGCCGGTAACGATACGGTCACGATACTCGGGTGCAAATATGATTCGTATTGAGATTCATAAATATTACAGTTCAATATTGATTTTGGTTTGTTTAGAATTGTAACAAAATCTAAAATAAAAATAAAAAAATCAATTCTATACAAATACATTGCTCCCAACAACAAACCGGTTTGTGGACACCTTAGAAAGCGCCACCTGTAGGATTATAGAGGAATTGCAATGTTTTACCACCTCAACCTTAAAAATTACTTCAACACACACTCTATATAAACCTGCGACTTGCGGCTGTACCACCAGCTGTAGAAACCTTCCGGCCAATCAGGGTTGAGAAACCTGCGTTTCTGACCCAAGGTTACTGAGAGTAAAGCGTGTGAAATGAGAAGCTTACTCCTGGTGCTCGCAGTAATCCCAGTCGTGTCGCTCATGCTTGCAGGCCAGGAAGTTGGGGAAGTTGTCTCTCTTACACTTCATGAGTTTGATTAGGTAGTGAGCGCAGTAATCACGCTGCTCCAGGGGGAGCATGGCCATGTTCATCTGCTCCTGTGTGGCCACAGACTCTAAAACACACACACACACAGAGGCGAGATTGTAGATTAATATTGTCTGGTGCACACAGTAACTAACAATCAAGATAATAAATGAAAACATCATTAAAATTTGTGTTTTAATGAACTTTCTATAATTTTCTTTAATTTGACTTTCAAAACGTCAAAACTTAAAGATGGTAAATGGCAAATATGGGAGTTAAGCTGAAATAATAAGAATTTTGGGTGCTGAGATTGAAGTGTGAAGGGTGTGAAAGTGAAGTAAAGGGGAAAAGGACAAGCACAATGATTATCAAGGAACCAAAAATTAAATTCGTCGCCAACTAATTTGAGTGTCGATTTGATTTGCCAACATCGATTAATTGTTTTTTTCTCTCTTCTGTCAGTCAAACCTACATAATCTCATCCATCTCAAGGATTAATCTTCTCTTAGATGCTTTTCTGTAAAGTGTCATTAAAGGTAGTCCCCTACTGACAAACGAGTTCAGTTGAGGGAGCAAGTGTCTAAGTCACATTTGTTCTCAAGTCAGACAAAGTGAGTCTTAGACGCGTTCGACACAAATATACAATGTAAAGCCTAGCAATCCACTTGACTAAATCTCCGTCCTCCTTCCCCACACTGCCATCATGTGGCCAAAAACCATAACCGCACCTAAGGAAATGAATCCCACAGTGAAATGTAACAGTGTTGCCTTTGCGCCTTTAAAATTGCGAGGGGAATCCAGGACGCCATTTTGTCTCAGAGCTGTTTTCCACTGTATTGGACTGTGAACTCTGTTTTGTTGAGGATTTTCTGAAATTAGGATTATTCACCATCAGGACATAGAAAATGACTGTCCTGTAACTATCATCGTGCTCAAGGACTGATTCAGTGAAACCGGTGAGGCGACTCACTTCTCCCCTCCCGCACAAACACAATATACTGAACTTTAGACATTATTTACATTTACTTACACACTGAAAATATTGTATATAATTGTAAATATTGGTATCTAGTGCACTGCAGGGTCTCTTTTTTGAATATTTTATGTTGGCATCTACGAATGTTTGTAGAACCGCCATCTGTGTTTATCTGTGGAAATTTGTAACTCGAATGTTCGTAAGTCGGGGACTCACTTTATTAGAGTTACTATCGTCTTCCTGACATCCTGCAGACTCTCTCTCTCTTCTCATAAAGCTTAATGATTTCACACCATTCTGTGAGTGAATTGGAGGCAGGCCTGGTTTATACCTTAAGGGTGCATTTATTTTAATGAAAGTAGACAGATATGGATACGCAGCTTTATGGTTTCATTAATATGATTTTACAGCATCGATGGAACAGAGGAGAAACATTGGATCGTTACTCAAAAATTCATCATTTACACAGTGCAATGATCAAAAGTATGTACACCCTAACATCACACCGAATGTACTTGTTGAATGTTGTGTTGTATTCTATAATAAAACAAGTTTCATTCTTTCTCCGCTGTTATAATGCGCTCCGATCTCACTCCTCTTGTCTGAATGTTTTCCACTAGATGTTGTGGCATGGCAGTGTGGATGTGTGTTTCTTTACATGTTCTACAATGAGATCAGGATGTCCACAAAGTTCCAGTTCACCACAGAGCTGATGGGTCAGTGGGTTGAGTTAAGACAGGGCTCTGTGCAGGATTTTTATGGCGTTACATTATCAAAAAACGTGCGTGTTAAAAAGCCTCCGATCTACCCGTTTCTCCAAACTCTGTGAGCGAATTAGTCCCGAACCCACTCATCGAACACACCAGTCTCACATCACCGCGAAAAGCACATGCCTTAGAAGTCCTCACATACTCTCAGCCTCTCAAGCCGCGCGCTCACTGTTGAGTTCCGAGACTGTAGAGGCGTTTGAGGCTGTAAAACGTCGCAGTTTCTTCATGATCCTACTCTCTGAACCATTTACACAATTTCAAATTCACATTTCCCGTGTGGTAATAGTGAAATAATTGCGAAGTTTGATTAGGAATGATAATTATGGCAGTTGACAGAGATACACGCTGCTCAGTTAAATGTTAAACTCTTGTATTTGAAGGTAGTGTTTAATTGCTACGCTTAAGACTGAAGTTTTAATCATTAAACTTTTATTTTTTCAAAGTTTAAAAGTTTTATAACAAAATCAGGGGAAAATTTAATAATGAATCAGGAAATTTATAAAATCACAATTTTAATTAAATCGATAATTAATAGTTATCGTGATTATATTGTATCAGGAGGTGACTGGTGATATGTATATATATATAATAAAAAGAATATTCTTTTTGGAAAAACACCACATTTGTGTGAAGGACAGGGGTGCACATACTTTTTTTGTCCAGAGAGTTCAACATGAGCAGGGTTCTTAAACCAGGGTGACATTTATATTTAAGCTTTAGGTTTGACGCTGACCAAAGGTAAATAATATCATCAGGATTTCTATAAACATGCCCTTGTTGTTGTTGTTGTTGATTTGTTTATTCACCTCTCTCCTTCCTCTCCTCGGTGAAGCCGAACTGCGGGTCGTGCTGCAGCGGGCCTCGCGGGTCCGGGCTCGTGTCCCGCTCCGTGATGTAGCTCCGCACCAGATGCGAGCCCATTTCACACAGGAACCAAAACACACCGCGCGTGTAAACAAACCTCGGCCTATAAACTCTTATTTATAAAGAAAACACACACAGTCGGTCACCTCCAGAGCCGCTCCTCCGGATTATTTCCGGTTTGGCAGGAAGCAAGAGAGCACGACGGGTAAAACATTCCGGCGTGCACACGGGACGCAAACATTAGTTCCGCATTAAGGGTTCCACCCTCGAACTAGGCATTGTGACTGTCATACAATACGCTAGACTACACAAAAACTTTTTAAACGTTCTGTATAACTGTGCCCTGATCATAGTTAATTATTGGCACCCTTTATCCCATCAATCGGTTAAATGCATATGCTTGTTTACATTTAGGCATTTGGCAGATGCTCTTATCCAGAGCGACTTACAAAAAATGCTGTAAAGTTTACATAACTGTATAGATACTTACACTGGTTTACTAGGTTAATAACTAAGTGCCATTAGTCAAACACAACTGGGAAGATTTTTTATTTAAATTTTTTTTGGTTTAGTCCAAGTATTGGAGAAACAGATACGTCTTGAGTCGTTATTTAAAGATCGTCAAAGTCTCTGCTGTACGGACATCTAGCGGAAGTTCGTTCCACCACCTAGCTGCCAGAACAGAAAAGAGTCTGGATGAATGCCGCCCTCGATCCCTGAGAGATGGTGGGACGAGGCGAGCAGTGCTGGAGGATCGGAGGGAACGTGGTGCAGTGCGTGGTGTGATTAGAGCAAAGTGGTAAGTGGGTGCTGAGCCTTGCCCTTTGGATCTCACATTAAGAGCAGCTGATGGGAATATCAGGGGTCAAGGGGTCGTCCCAGTGGACCGACCGTCCGATCCGCAGAACAGGTTGGCACAGGTTTCTATACTTTTACGACCTTCCTGGCACAACTCACCTGCTTTATCTGGGCTCTGGACTTGCACTGCATCCAGTGGCTGGGGTTTGGGCATTTGTGGGAACCAAACCTCCCAGATGGCAGGCGAGAAACCTACCACTGAGCCACCAATGGTGTATATACTAATATTCCGTAATAATTTGTTTGGTATTGTGGTCTACCATGCGCGGATATACATCCTTAATTTACAAGCCAGTTACTTAACAATGCCGAATGGTCATACACACTATGGGTAATTGAGGAATGCCAATTAGCAGTATAACCTTTGTATTTTGGGATTATGGGGGGAAACTATAGTACTTGAAGGAAACTAAACAAGCACAGGGAGAAAATGCAAACTCCATGCACACAGACCCCGGGGCAGGAATCGACCATCAAACGTGGAAGGGCAACGTGACTTTGTTAACCACTATGCCACCATGCCAGCTTTTACATGCCCACTCACTCATTGTCTATTCCACTTTATTCTGTATAAAGGATCACGGGAACCAATCCCAAGAGACTTGGAGCATGATGTGGGATACATCCTGGACATAGTCCCAGTCCATCGCATTACACACACACATACACACATTAACACACTAAGGGCAATTTTGGAACGCTAGTTATACTAATCTGCATGCCTTTGGAATGTGGAAGAAAACCAGAGTACATGGAGGAAACCCACCAAGCACAGGGAAAACGTGTAAATTCCAGGAATCTGAAAATGCAGGAATCGAACCCTGATCGTAAAGGTGCAAGATGACACTGATAACCGCTACACCACTGTGCCATCTCATTAATCATTTACATGCAGAAAAGACTAACCCCACCACCAAAAAAAAAAAAAAACTGTGAGTGAGCTGATTCTTGAGTAAACCAAATATAAAACCACAACGTACCAATCCTTGCCAGTTATTATTACTCACCTTAGTCTGTTAATGACAAAGACAGACTTATCCAGGGCTACCAGTGAAACCTTGCCCTTTTGATATCCATTAACTATGGGATGAACCTCATCACCCTGTTTAAAGACCTTTAATATTTAGTTTTATTTAATGTGAATTTTCCTTTACATCCCATTTTGGCTACTGTATATTACATAAGATAATTAAAGGGAAAATGAATAAATGCAAGAAACAAAATGTATGAGTGATGGATAACATTTCTTATCTGAAAAAGTGATGGCTAACAATAAAAAATAGGGACATTCAATCAAACATTTAATTTTTTATTTATTTTTCTTACTTTTTTCACCGATTGTACTTTTTACATCATGTGTTTAGGTAACATTTTGACTAATAAAATTTACTGACAACAGATCAGGATTTGATAACCTTATTTTTGTAACCACAACTTTCTCGTATCTTAGCAAGCTCTCCTCCGGTGTTTGGAGTCTTAGTGCAAACATTCAAGCAGCTGTTTATTTGATGGCTTGTAACCGTCCATCTTCCTCCTGATCACATTCCAGATGTTTTCAATGGAGTTTATTAGATTGGGCTCGCCAAGACAGGATCTTGATCTGGCCGGTGTTCACCCGCACTTGGACCAGACTATGTGACATGGAACATCATCCTGTTGGGAAAAAAACTGTCCTCACACTTGGGGAGTATAGTCAGAGCAGAAGGAAGTAAGTATTGTTCCAGGATAAACTTTTACATGGCTTCATTCATGCAACCTTCAAATCTGCCCATTTCCAGACTCACTGAAGCACCCCAAGATAAACACCAATCTTCTAAAACATTTCACAATTGGTGCGAGACACAGTGGCTTGTAAGTCTCTAATCATAAACAACCACATGCTGGTCAAAGCTGAAAACTGGACTCATCAGAGAAGATGACATTACTCCAGTTATCAATAGTCCAAATCCTGCAGTCTGATGCAAGCCTCAGCCAGGCTCTCAGTCATTGCATGTTTTCAACGTGCCACTGTATTTGAAAACCACCTGATGTCATCCTACAGTACGGTGGATGAATGACATTCAAATAAGTTTGCAATCATCCCTGACAGTAGCAATTTATTTTCACCCTCTGCCAGTCAGTAGCTTGGTTATCCCCAGTGTCTGGTGCACAAAAGTGATTTTTATAGTTTTCCCCATTAAATAATATTTGATTCAGGTCATCACATAATCAGTACCTTATAAAATAGAGAAAGGTGTGCTTCCGTTGGAATTCAGCAGACACTGGGATGGTTTGGTTGCCATATTGTAGAGATCCTGATTGAAGGAAAATTTTCAGTGGTCTCTTTTCTTTTTTTCCAGATCTGTATATTCCAAATTAAGTAAAAACAATATCGCTGAGTGTTGGTGGAAAAAGATTTACCTTTTAATTAGCAGGTTTGGAATAGACTGTTAAAGTTAAAGTCGTCCATCAATCCATTCATCTAGGAACCTCTGTAGTCTAAGTAGGTGAATGGTGATTACCATTGTAATCAGGTAATCCCATTTTATGGCTGTGGTGCGACCTTCTGTCAACATTCAGACATGCCATCACACATACTATGGGCAATTTGGGAGCAATTAGTCTAATTTGCATGTCTTTGGACTGTGGGAGGAAACCAGAAAAACAAATGGGGAGATCATACAAATTCCATGAACACAGACCCAGAGGCAGGAATTGAACCCAGTGCTAACTATTAAGCCAACTATAGGTTATTATTATTATTATTATTATTATTATTATTATTAGTAGTAGTAGTAGTAGTAGTAGTAGTATAGATGCGTGACCTCAAAAAAAAAATTAAAGCTGAAGTTACCTCAGGAATTTATTGTTATTTTTATAAGTTATTATTATTATACATTTCCTTTTTCACCTGATATTTAGTTTTATTCCTCAGACATCCCCACTTAGTTGGTTATTCCCTCTGCTCCTGTATTCAATTAACTGTGTTCTCTCCGTCTTTATTTAAACCAGCCTCTGTTTTCATTCAGCTTGCCAGAAGGTCTCCTTCATATTCGGTTTTGGTGTTCCAGCCATCAGCTAGTTTCCTGCATTTGACTGTGTCCCTGTCCCTGCTGTATGTTTGACCTGCTTTCTGGTGGTAATTCTATCTGTCTTCGTGGCTATACTGTAAAGTACCAGTCAAAAGTTTGTCACAAGCTTGGATTTACATTCTAGAACAATACTGGATTTTCTTAAACACATTAAAGTAACAACAACAGTCAGTTGTTATTTCAAAACAAGAAGGTTAGCTGTTCAGGAACAGTTCTTGCAAGAACAGTATTGTCAAGTGCATTTGCATAACCCATCAAGAACAATGATGAAACTGGCTCTTATGAAGACCATCCAAGGAAAGCAAGACCAATCAATGGTCTGATAATTGGATTTTAGATTCTGACAGAGGGTTTTTCATCTTTTGCCTGTTTCCTGACTGTGCTTAAGAACCTGACCTCAGCCTGCCCCTTGTTGCTAACCCCGTCTGCCTGTTCATACAGATATGTTTACTGAATATTTGAGCTTGGATGGTTTATTGGATTTTGTATTCGGTCTGTCAGAGCCTTGAATAACAACCTAGCAAGAGATGTTTACTCTCTCTGCTCTGTCTGCCCTGCTACATGTGCCTGCTAATCAACATTTAGATTTCTGAACTGGTTCCTGCTCTAACGCTGACAAACCGCTCACACTGTTCCAATGTGCACTCTCAGTCAATTCACGTAATGTTGCTTTCTGCCAGCAGCTCCATCTGCCTCCAGGCCTTACTCCTGATCACAGTGAGCTTCTCCAGTCCCCCCACCTCCACTAAAGAAGGTTCTCCTGTCTTCACTGGTGCTCTTTGCCAAGTCCTTGTGTGGTCATGTTACACACAGAGTTTATTATTGAAACTAAAGTTACCACAAAGCTATTAATAGAGCTAAAGTTACCACAGAAGTCTAATAAAGTTACCTCAAGAGGTTATTATTGAAGATAAAGTTACCACAGAGGAATATTTAAGATAAAGTTAACACGCTGCGAGCTAACCGAAGTTACCACAATAGGCAGCAACAGTTAAAGTTAAAGCAAGAGATTATGTCCACCTTATAAAAGTTACCACAAGAGGCAGTAACAGCTAAAGTTACCTCAGGTGATTATGTACACTTGCTAGCTAAAGTTACCACTGTTGATATTTGTCAAGTTAGCTAATCTAAAAGCATCTCTTCGATGAAGGTCATAACATCTCGTACACAATAGCAGTTCATACCAAAAATCCAACGCATGTTTTTATTTTTCTGTTTGCTTTTAATTAAAATTAATTTTCCTTAACAAAAGTAACAACAGGTGATTAATAAGCAATGAAACATTGCACAGACGAGGTACAAAAACCTACAGACACGACAAACCCAAACACACTAGAGAGCAGCATGTGAACGTGTAAGGCTTCAGTCACATGAAGCCTTGATGCATAGAAATGTGGGACCTACTTCAGACATGTGAGCAAACTAATGTGCACATTCATCACTGTCTTGTTCCTGGGACAAGTTAATGAGAACATCTAACACACCCTAGCCGCAAACACACAGCACTGAAGAGCATTTATAGTGCAAAAAAAACAAAGAATAACAAGGTTATGTGATAACACGTACAAAAAAAGATGGATATTTCAGTATTTATCTCACAAATATTTATCTAAGTACTTATCATGGTGTTGTTTATAACGTTATTATCATTGTTTGTCCCATTATCTTAAAACCATCACTTAATGTTTTTAATTATCCTTGTACTCGCATCACCGATTTTACAGAGTACATCTGCTGTTAAACATCCCCCATTTCATAAATTTCTCTCAGCGGTCACGTATCTGTTGTTTAAGCCACTTGCTACCTAAAGCAGCCGACTGTAATTTAACTCCACAGCCTTATTGATCTAACACACAGTCAAGTCTCAAAATGTCAAGTCTCTTCGCATCGTGGTTATTAAAGTCCAATTTTCGATATGTATGACACTTAAATCTGATCGAACATCCACCTCAAACACCACTTAAATTACTTAAGATGGCACACAAGGTCCATTCTGACAGTATCACATGTACGCTCGAAACACACAGTGTTCACGTCGGTCTCTTAAAACAGACTTCCCATCTCTTAATCATGCTTCCTACTGCTTTCCGGCTCTGTGTAGGATCTCTGGTAGCAAAGAACGATGGATTTGTATGACTTTGTGTCACATAATGAAATAATGGACCTTATGTTTCACATACACAAAGAAAGACAATAAGCATGACGAGATATTCTACACGACAACAACACGCAAAAGGACGCTGTATAAAAAATATGAAGTAATAAATAACAGTTACTGTTGAAACAGACACACAGCGGTCAGGGCTTTTAAAACAAAAAAGAACAACAACAAAAATGGTCGGCATTTTCCCGTGGACCTTCCTACATCAGACTGGTATTATTATTGCGACAGATTAGCGACATATTTTTTAGCAATCAGCCAATAACAAACGTGTATGTATCACATATTTCTTTCAATTTGGCTTAACATCGTGCTTAGCATAAAACACCAGGCTTAATTACACAATACAACAATTTAAAATCTACCTCAAGCTACCTCAATGTAGCATTAATGTTAGCCAGCTAAGTCATTTTTGTAAAACTCATATTTTTTTAAGAATAGCTAGCTAACGTAAGTAAAACCATTATCTTTGTATGTTGTCTAGCAAGCTAGCTAGCATTATACCAGTTTTTTTTTGTTTTTTTTTGTAATAAGTATGTAATTACAGTCTGCATTTTATGCTAAGCATTGAATCTTAGTCTCTTTATTGTAATGATTGAAAGTAAGAATCAAACTGGTATTTTTTTAAGTCCTTTGTACATTTGTTCTTTTCTTAAAACTAGTTTAGAAAAATCAGAAAAAAGAAATATATATATACATACAATAAGTAAAAAAAAAGCCTTTGATTATCATGATATTATCGTGTCCGCCATATTGCCACTATTAATCAGAGTTCATTCTCAAATCCTCAGAATGATTGATTGAGGATGTTATTGCATTTCTTTATCAACATTTTATCCACAGAGCACTTCATAAAGTGACTTTTGAACAATGCACGCTTTTACTATTAATTACTCTGTAACATCATAATGGAATATCTGCATCAGTTTAGTAACTGCTACTTTAGTAACGTTGTCTCATGGGAAAATGTTAACTACAATATGAACAATTGTATTATTGTTTATTAATAGTATTTAGGTTTTTCAATCATATTAGAGTTTTATCAAAGTTTATGAAATGCTCCATCAACAAAATGTAACAACCAGCCTTTATATCAGCAAAGACTCTTAAATGGAATGTTAAATGAAATACTTAAATTTAAAAAAAAGAAAAAAAAATGACCAGTGTGTCCATCTCTGGTCCAGCTTTGTTCATTCCAAACGCTACTAGAGGTGAATCAAGTGTGTGTAAATGTCAGACCAGCGACACATATACAAACCCAAGCCTGGTGTAGACTTTATATGTCCACAGTAAAATTGCAGTTATTTTCTAGCCATAGCAACCTTTCGCGATGTTACAAAAAAAGGCTCGTAAAAAAAAAAAAAAGAAGTAAAAAACAGAGCTGAAAACATGAAGTAAAACTGACCGGCCAAAAAGCCAGTTGACATGAATGGAAAAGGATGCATTAATCCATGTATCTGAAGTTTGCTTGCTAATCCATAAATCCAGTAGTTGGTTGTACAACATTGTGATTCCTCAGTGTGTTAGAGTGACCAGGGTTATAGAAAACACACTGAAGACCAGCACTCCGACTAGAAAATGCTTTCTGAACGCCATCCGTGGTGAGAGGTTTTGTGAGGAATGGAATTGCTGGTGAGGATTGCCTGTCATCGATTCATTATTTGACCGAGTCACATTTACATATGTACAAAGCACAACATTCAGGAGTGACGCTTCCGAGTCCATGTGATTCCGTTGACAGACCCCAGATCTGAATGGAAAATTAAAGTACACTAAGCACTACAGCAGCGCTTCGCATTCTTAAATCAAACTGCGCAATATGGGCAAAAGTATGTGCTCCGTCTGACCATCACACTCATATCATGTTGTTCTTATACAAACTGTTACCACACAATGTGTTTGTATGATGTAGTCCCTTCACTTCAACTAAAATATCCTAACCTGTTTTGTTTTTTTTGCACAAAGCGAGTGAGCTCAATGAAGACATGGTTCGTTAAAGTGTGTCCTGCACAGAGCCCCGTCGGTACACAACCCCGGTGAACACCTTCGTGATGAACTGGACCTGGAGCCTCGTTGACATCCCAACATCAGCGTCTCACTAATGCTCTTGTATCTGAATGAGTGCACATCCTTATAGCCGTGCTACAACATCTAGAGGAGGCCTTCTCAAAAGAGTGGAGATGTCCAAAATCAAGCACATATGGGTATGATGGTTATGGGTGCACATACTTTTGGCCATTTACTGTATATTTCTTATGAGGTCAGGAAGAAAAAAAATGTCCATCTTAGACAGAATCCAGAACCTTTTGGAGGATTCTAGAATCGAAGACACTCCAGTAATAAGTTTCATTTTCCAGAACCTACGGTAACGGGTTCTAGAATCCGTTCTGCAGGCAGCACCTAGCCAAAAGCATAGGGAAGACCGGGATGCAGTGCCACAGCTATGTAGGTCAAAAACTGTGACTCAGCAATACATTGTAAAAGATCACGACAAGCATTTGCTCCCAAAAAAGAAAGAAAAAAAAAAACGTTGTTCAGTTGACTAAGCACATCTAGCATCGGTGTGAAATCCCGTACACGTAGTCTGTTTTTAGGCTGTGATGAAGTCCAAAAAAACTGTGCAACCGTCACCCAAGCAGACACTTTGAACCAGTTGGGTAATGTGCTTTAACGTGTTGGTTTTTCCCGCCATCTGCTGCCCCCTAATGGACAGAGAATGCGCCTCGACTTCGCCTGTTGAATTTGATCCCGTGTCAAAGTTCGAGAACCGAGGACTCGCATCCATCTGGGCTGCACACATAATCTCAGTCCGTCTTTAATGAAAAGACACCTTTGTTTTTGTCCCTCCGTAGTGTGCAGTGACGTCCCCTGTGGTGTTTTCATGCCTCACTGGATGTGCTTCATCCTCACCGGAATGGAAAGAGACAATTACAAATGTGAGTGTGTATGTTAGCATCTTTAAGACAAATATCTGGAATGTTCCACTGTTATCAGTCCAGAAGGGAGCGCATTAGAGTGTGTATGTGAGATGCTTGTTTCTCTGTAAAAAGCTCCATTGTGTGCGAGAGAGAGAGTGAGAAATCTGAGCGTGTGGACGCTATAGGAACGAGAGTTTATGTCTCAGCAGAAAGCTTCATCGTCCTGGAAGTGGGTCCTCTGCAAAACCTTTACGTGCCGCTCGTAGATCTTGAGGGCAGGGCCTAGTCTGATTGACAGTCCGGTCAGGACGTCGTTGCGCTGCATCAGGAGGAGTGATTTCCCGTCGATTTCCTGTTACACAACAATGATGAGAGCCGGTTAACACCTGAGCTACTTCCTATACATGAAAAATACAACCTGTTTAATTTTACCTCTAAAAACATTTGACAGACATACCGTAGTGCAGATCATGTGGTGCCAAGTGACACGTGCTACATTCTAACCCCCATAAAGAGCGCTTCTGTACTGTAGCTTTCAAAGCACCTACCCATGCTACTGTCTGAGAAAAAAAGCCACTGAATTCTGGCACCTAAATAAACTTTGGAGCGCTTTTTCAGCCTAAAAACGACGCTTCCTTCCGGCGCTGCCATGGAGCTCATTAGGCTTCAATTGTTCTTTTTCACAGTCTCCAGTTCAGAGTTTAATCAATTGATCGACTGGTGGAGAACTAGACCAGAGGAGCCAGTGCACTCTCCAGGCCTCTAAATCTCACCTCACCCTCATTACAAACCAATTCCCATGAACTCAGCACTTAGCAGTAACTACCCCTTCCTGTTTTGGGTGCTGTATAATATCCTGTATAACTGATATCTACAACCTACATCTATTAGTCATAGTAATAGCATGGCCATGAGAAGCGAAATCATTTCCTGATTGGCTGGCAAGGTTTAATTCAACAATCAATTTAACTGTGTTAGAATGTAACCATGACAACAACCGTTATATAAAAGTTTAGGTCTGGCCACTATTTACAATCAGTTTTTAGTCAATATACAATTATAATTATATAACAGTTAGTTCAGACTGAGCAAACTGATTGGACAAAAGCCATTCCACGAGTGGACGGTAACACCGTTGAGACGTTTAACTACACGTATCACTCCCAGGTATCCCAGGTGTTGTTGTTGTTTTTTTGTTTTTTTTACAGTTTGTGTTCTATAACACTGTCAGTTTGATAACTGCTTGATAACACCCAGATTCAAAACCACTCATGGATAACGTTATGTCAGTTCAAACTACATTTTGTCTCCTTAATAACTGCTCTTAAATCGTTACGAATTGCCTCCATATTGTTTCATTAATGCCTAAGTCAAGCTAGAAAGCTATCTAGGCTGAATGTCAAACCCCTAGTCAAGGGCACTACTTGGGATGTGGAACAAGAGATTGTACAGCCTTCATAGCACATTAGCTTTCCATGTAACGCTATTTGAGTTTTAACCCTGAGCTGATAAGTTTCTCAGGACTGTAAACCACCTTCATGGTTGATTCGCTTCACTGTTTGGCTAAATAGTACCGTTTTTGAAATTTAAAACTACTTTCCCCGCTATTCATTATATTAACAGTCAGTTGTCATATGTATGGGTGGAGCAAAATAACTTAAATAAAACAAATAAATCATATTCTGTTTATAATAAATTATGTTTGTAAAACCGTTGTATGAAAGCGATATAACACTTTGGGTCATGCTGTTGTGCTGGATATCAGCACAGCTGAGATACATGGAGCCTATCCCAGGAGACTTAAGGCATAAGGCGGGGTACATCCTGGACAGGGTGCCAATCCATCGCAGGTCACACACACATACACACACTACGGCCAATTTGGGAACGCCAATTAGCCTAACCTACGTGTCTTTGGACTGTGGGAGGAAACCCACCAAGGATGGAGAGAACATGCAAACTCCTCGCATGGAGAGGCGGGAATCGAACCTGGCCGGGAATCAAACCCAGACCCTGGCAGTGCAAAGTGACATTTATATAATTAGAGGCTATTGTGCAAGAAGAAAACCTTAATTACAGTCATTAAGTTTAATAGAAATAATTAAGACTAAGACCAAGATTTTGATCCGCTCTCAACACAATAAGCTATCATTTCAATAAATTAGCTAAATTAGCTGCCTTGTGTGTACAACCAGAATCATGCCTATTCAGACACTGCTGCATTTATTATTTAGCTTGTTTTTTTCTGAAATGATTTTCACTTTATACTGATTTAAACAGCAAAGTATGGACATGTAATGGTGTATAAGTTTTGCTGAATTATTGAAACACACGTGGAACTGAATGTGTTTAATTCTTTGAACACATATTTAACATGGATAATACTACTAGATAATGTCATGTGCACTGTGGTCATGTGCTTATGGGTAATGGAGTGTAACGTGCATACAGTACCTGCATCCTGAACGCGAGAGCCTGCTCTGGAAATCCCGCCGCTGTGAAATAACTGGCGACGTCGGCCACCGTCCACTCGACTGGATTCGTGATGCTGGTCTCCGACTTCACAAAACTAACACAGACCAAAAACAAGGAGGTGTTACTCAGCGGGTCTGGTAGTGATTAATAGGAAGTAATTAAATGCTTTAATAAAATCTCTGTCCCTGAGCGAGCTCCATAAGCAGAATTAGTGACTTGAGACCAAAAAGTCGGTGTTTGATTTACTGAAAAAACAAAACAAACACCACTTTCAGGCACATTATTATATTACATAATATTGTGTTGTGCTTCTTTTTTGAAGCTTGTAACTTTGGCAAAACATGAACACTGAACAACAGCATTTACAGAGCAAAACAGCGAAAGAGCCAATCGCATAACTTTCTCTCTTCTGTCGGTGAAACGAAATTCCTGGCTTGGCAAAAGAGCAGCTATTGTGAACGACCTAAATGTATTCAATGGACTTTTGGAGAATGTTGAAACCATGAAAAAGGAGGTTCACACTCGCAGTGTCTTCAGCTGGCATGGACTTCTATGATACGGTGGTGTTGTGAAACTGAAACTGGTAGCGGAGAAGCCTGATGATGCCGGAGCTGCTGATGTTTTTTTAAAAACTCAAGACATTTGTAATGACAAAAACTCAACTTACATATTATTGATACTAAGCTGCACACTTGTTAGACCACCAGCACAACTGCAGGCTGATTTATCCATTAGGAGAAAAACTGTTGTTGGTGGAATTATAGTGCTTTGCGAAATAATACAAATATCACGCTGATATAACCCAAACAATTATAACATTATATTTACACCCTTGTGACTCAAAGAAACCATGCACGACATTTTCAGTTTGTAATAAAAAAAGTTGTTTCTTACTTCTTTTACATAAAAAAAAAAACCTCTGGATTTGAAGAACGGATTTGTCTCATTTTGTAGAGAAACCTATCAGATATATACTGAGACAGCTATGCATTAGAAATTAAAAGCAGAGAAGATAAGAAGACACACACTGACGTAAAGTAACAGTTTAAGATAAAAACGTACTGTATTCCTGTGTGAATAATTATCTATAATTATCATATCAATCACTCCAAATAAGGTTTAATTGAACAAAATGGGCTCCATGCTCCACGTTACACGAAGCAGCGCTTAATCCGGCACATTGTGGTATTTTTGCATATTCTCAGTACAGTAAACTGTGCTCAAAACAACGATGCTGTAAGATACGCAATCAATGCGCAGAATCGTAAAAGCGTGCGCAGGATTGAGACCTTTATTTTATTCATCACGGTTTCATTGTTTTATGTATAGCAGTAAAGCAAAGCATTTCATCATTCATTACTGCCATGAGCGTACTTACACTCCTCCGTTCATGCCTCGTTCCTCGGCCGCTCCTGGCGAGGCAGATGGAGTCAGCAGACAAGAGGACACGCCCACTTCAGCCTTACACACGGAATCTGAACAAATTATAAAGAAACAGTTGCTAGATGAGAATACTGATCGTAGCTGTGTTTGAAATACACACACATACACTCACGTTCAAACGTACTGGATACAAGGCCGAACTTATACTTACAGGATTTAATGGGAATAGAGGGTGGAATCGTCACGCTGTCTGAGACGACAACCGCTTCATCCTGAACGAGGAGAGAGAGAGAGGGACTGTGTGTATGAGCGCACAAAGCTGTAATGCTTCCGGCGATGTGTGTGAGAACTGTGATGGGGTAAGTGTGTGCTTGTGTCTATATGTAACAGAGTGTGTGTGTGTGTGTGTGTGTGGTTACCTGTGTGAGTGTGTCTATTTGGTCAGGTACGGCTTCCCTTTGATCTTGTGTTGCACTCTGTGTGTGAAGCGACTCTCCCTCCATCACCATTTCAACTACAGAGAAAACCACAAATGGACATTTCAACAACGACTCTGTCTCTCCATCTCTATCTCTCTCCGACACACACACACACACACACACACACACCTTCAGTGCCGGCCTGTTCAGGTTCCTGATGACCGGAGCTCAGTTTGGATGGCGAGGGCAGGGGTGAAACCCGAAGCTGCTCCTCCTCCTCCTCCTTGACCGGGGGTGTGCGCGGAGCTTCACACTCCTTCACCTCCAGGCCGGCTGAAAGTGGCGCGGGTGCGTGAACTTTGTCCTCTGCTTCGACTTCAGGTTTGGAGCTCTGGGGCTCGCTCTGTTCGGGAGGCTCGGCTTCTTCATCCATCTTGTCATCCTCCTCGATCTTCAGCTCCATCGCCTCCTCTTTCTTTATTTGTTCCTGTGTTTGGAACACGCACTCTTTTATCTAACACGCTTATATGATCTCAACACTCGTACTCTTTACCATGAACGGTACACACGTTTTACTGCTACGACTATCAATTTATTACAAAAAAGAAAAAGAGATTGTAGCATAGTAAATAAAACAATTGTATCCCTGTAACCCAAACACTAGTTTAGGTTGGCTGGGTAATTAGCAATTAATTTGTTGTTGTTGTTTAGTCTTTTATTCTAATAACATTATAGCATTGTGCAGGATCTCCAACATGCTTCGCTGTCTCTTTAATATTTGCAAACAACAAAACTCCTCCTGGTCTTTTACTTAAAGTTCTTGGCCCTTTCTCGTTATAACGTCCCCTCATGTTTCAGGATACCCTCGGAAACACTGCCTGACTGAAGAGCTGCTTAAAAGACTCGGGTAAACATGGAGGTAAACAGTCTTACAATTTAACAATTTTACAGTTTTTTTAATTATTATTTTATCAGTTAACACTGAGAAACAGTTCATATGTTGAATTTGAGAAATGCTTTTTGACGAGATTTAAAAAAAAAAAAAGAAAAGGACACGTACATCATCATCATCATTATTATTATTATTATTATTATTATTATTTTTAAACAACATTTATGATTTTAAAAGTTCAAGGCTGGTGTACAACACGCGGTAACATCGTCACAGTTCCTGAAAACGGTCTAAACGTTATTAACGCGAACCATCAACTAGCCAAGCCTTATAAATGTTCTAAACAGAGTGCAATTACATAAAAGTAATCAGTCATATCCATTCACCTTGTCTGCTATTAGGAAAATCCTGCGTTGTATAAATTCAGGACTGTTTTTTTCCCCACAATTTTCCTTTTAAATTAATTGTTGTAATTTTTATGTTGCAAATCAATTTCAGTGAAGTTACCAAATGTGGTTCCTCACCTCTCATCTGTCTAGGGTAATATATTTTATCAAAAGGCTTATATATAAAAAAAAGATATATTTTTTTAAAAAAAAGTTTAATACACAATTATTTAAAAGAAAAGATTTGCATACAATTTTTTTTTTGTTACCAAATATTTAGTCTTTTAATAATATTTTTTTTCCCTAGCGATACTGATATTGGCACTTGTAAATTACCAAATGTAGTTCTTTGTCCAATTAAGGGTTAAAGCTTAAACGTTCTGCTTTTAAGGGTTAAAGCTTGAAAGTTCATTTTGCTCCACAGGCCTACGCGCAGCAACCACACGGCTGCCACAGCACTTTGTTTCATCTAATATGCGAGTTGACTCAGTGACGTAACGGATTATATGTGCTATGAAACTCTTTCCCTAACACTTTCATAATGGTATGTGACTTATCAGGAAACCCAATTTAAGAGGAGGGGGCGTCTTCTCAAATAAATCAAACAAATACCATGGATATCTCTGTCTTACTTCCTATTAGGTTTAACCTGAGATGTGATGAAACGATACGGAGAGTAACTGCCCACCGGCAGCGCCATGTGCTGGAAAACAAAGGGTGGCGCTGCAATCCACATAACACCCCAAGTTCTTCTGCTTAGGTCACAAAATAACACGTTTGAGGTATTTCTAAAGTATGCTGCAGATTTATTTTTGTAACAGGAACATACTACGGAGCCTGTTCCTATCTCATAGGACTGAACAGAGCACTTTCTGAGGAAAATGTCCATGTGTTATAAATATTATGACTTACCTAAAACAAATCAGTTACCCTAATCTGAATGTTTTTTGGAGGAAACCAGAGTGCCCACAGGAAACCCACCAAGCACATGGAGAGCAACACAAACAGGCCCGAGGCAACAATCGAACCCTCAGCTCTGGAGATACAAGGCCACAGTCCTAACCGCTACACCATTCAATAATTATTTTAACAAACAAATCCAACTAATCAACATATTTGGTTCTCAAACTGTCATTTTTGTCATGGTCCTTTATCACGGAAAGTCACATGCTTGCATTTCTGGTTAGACAATCACACACTGAGATACTTCTCATGCCAAATTTCAATAAATCGTACAAGGGCAGTACACCAAAACTCATGTCTAGAGTCCTTCTTCAGCAAAATATGTGGTGTCTGTTAATGCTCCGTTGGTAGTTATTTTCTTTTTACAAAATGTGACCTCACAGAAGAGTGTATAAACTACTGCAACTAATTATAATAAAAATAATCTGAGGAAACCCAAGTAATGTATGTCATTTATGATCCATACAACTTCATTGAATAAAAAAATACCCCAGTGCTGAAAGTGTGCTCTATCAACCCTTGTAAATTTTAACCACTTAAACAGGGAGAATGGTATTACTGGTATAACTCTCATGAATTAGTTTCAATTGTATAACCGATTTTATTCTCACAGACAGCGAGATACAAGATGATACGGGTCATAACTTTTTGGCCCGTATGAAAGTTAAAGGCCCAGGTTCGGTTCCCACCCAATGCCCAAACACGAGCCACTGGATGCTGCAAGCGGTGGCAAGTCTGGATAAAATGGGAGGGTCGCATCAGGTGGGGCATCCATGGTAAAACCTGTGCCAAGTTGTTGTGCGGCTCTAGCGGCCAGTCAATGAGGGAGCACATGAAAGACCAACAACATCAACAACAAAGTTTTGGAGGCATGTCAGCTTTGGACTTAGCACTGTCACCTCGCACTTCCAGGGGTTTGGGGTTCAGCACCCCAGAAGATTCTGTTACCAAGTAAATTCCTTGGATATGCAAACGCATTAGGTAAGCTCTTTCTGATTCTGAACCAACCCTTCGTCTTTGTTCACCGGGTTTACATGTTTTCAGTGTGTACTCCGGTTTCCTCCCTCCAAAGACAGACTTGCGCTGGGTTTGCACCCTGTCTGTGGTACCTTGTGCCGCCTTGGACAGTCTAGTTTCTGCTTGATAAACTTTCAGCCATTTATTTTGAATTGATTTTGGACTTAAAGGACAAGAAAAACATTTTCCTGAACTACAGACCTGGCTCAGTGTGCTGAAGAGTAATAACATGTTTATAACGCAAGGTGTTTAACAGTAAACCGTGCTTCTTTTTGTTTTTGTTTTGTTTTTTTGCTTTGCTGACTCGGTTCAGGTGCTCGTTCACCTTGCTGCTCTGCGCGGATAAACACAGTACCGGATGTGCGCACCAGAGTCATGTCGCCGCAGTCGGTGCACGGATGCTAATGCGAGAGAAGAGCGCGCGCGCGTGCAAGCAAAGCAAAGCAAAAACAAAAAGCAAAAGGCGACACTGAATGGCGCGCTCTTTTGATCCCGAGCGTTAAAATCAGGGAGATCAAGAGAAGAGCGCGGTCTCGCGAGCTCTCGTGCCTCTGTCCTCTCTAACAATAGCGCGAGAATGTGCGTGTCAGAGATTGCGGGACTGTTGGGCCGCGTCCCGAATTACAAGCAAAGAACAAACACATACACACATTATTTTTAACAGGCGATGGTTAATGTTTCCTTTAAAAAAAAATTAATTACTGCACACGTTTTATGTCGTCATTGTTTTTTTTTTCTTTTAGGATAAAATGCTGCTGCCGCCGCGAGGAGGAGAAAAAAGCGCAACGAAACTCGCGTGCTAGACGGAGAGTCGCGCAAAACGGAACTGAAAAAAAAAAAGATGAAGAAAAAAGAAAGAAAGAAAAAAACACGCTCCTGAGACCTGGGTCAAGTTCGACCGCTGTCCATTTCTCTCACTTATTCCACACACACAAGACACTCACAGTCGCATCCCCGCCCGCCCCACCATCACCCAACAACCCCCCCTCCTCCTCCTTTCTTTTTCGACCCCTCCCTTCTGTTTTCCGAGCGCGTGGAACTTAACAGACACCGCCTAGTGAAAAACATCCAGCACAACTTTCACCCGAACAAAAAAAAAAAAAAAACCCGGAGAACTGCACCGGTCTATCTGACACACACAGGAGAGAGAGTGTGTGTGTTTAAAAATAACAATAAATAAATCACGCACGGTGAATACAATTCCGCTTATAAACTGCAGCCCGCGCGCGCTCGGTGTGTGTTACCGGAGCTCGAGAGGCGCGCGCGCAAATGTGAGCGTGTGTGTGCATCGAACAAGGAGAGAGAGAGAGAGAGAGAGAAGCACGAGCTACGGACCGCCGCACCTTGTTTTTTTGTGCGTGTGTGTTGAAGTGAAACAGCAGGGGCACGCAGACAGTTTTGTGCGAGCAGTCTGCTCGGAGCAGAACAGACACGATAGGGGGGGAGAGGTGTCGGGGTGTTTTTCTTTTTTTGTCCTCCCCCACCACCTCATCCACCCCGTGCGTGCTCTCTCTCTCTCTCTCTTTCACACGCAAGGAGCGCAACCGTCACGTTCGCAAAACATACACATGACGCAAACACACACACACACACCACACACACACACACATATATATATATATATATATATATATATATATATATATATATATATATATACACACATGTATGCACACACATGCACGTATAAACACACACGCACAAAAGATTTGCTCGGAGCTCTTTTGTGCGTGAAAGCACATCGCGTGCACTTGGCCACTTGTGTTGAAAATGTGAAAGACAAAAAAAAAATGAAAAAGCGGAAATGAGTCGTTGCGGATGTGTGTGTGCGTGTCGCGTGCTTTCCACTATATATAATAATTTTCCTTCTTCACCACGCACCGTTATTTATTTATGCACGTACGCATAGATGTGTTTATGTGTATGCTTATTTGTTTGTTTCTTTATTTGTTTACTGATTGATGAGCGAGACGCGCTTCTTGTACAGAGTTCTTACCTGCGGTGACACGCGCCCGTCCTGCGGCGCGCTGCCGCTGCTGCTGCTGCTCCTGCTCGTGCTCGCCGGGAGTCGCGCAGACGCCTCGGACGCCTTGGCCGCCCCCCCTACTCCTCCTCCTCCTCCCCCCCTCCGCGCGGGCACGGCGGCGATGTGACCGAGGCGCGTCCTGCGCAGGCGACCCCTCTCGATCTCGCGCTCGAGCACCACTTTGACGCGGCTGCGGGTCAGCTTCTCGGCGCCCATGTGCGCGCCGCCGGCCTGCGTGCCGAGGAAGCCCAGGATCTCTCTGAGCCCGAGCGGCGCGTGCTGATGGTTCTGGTTCTGGTGGTTCTGAGCCCGGCTGTTCCGCTCGCTCAGACTCCACACCGCCGCCACTAGCCGGTCACCCAGATCCTCCGCTCTGTCTCGTTCTCTCTCTCCTCCCGCTGCTGTTCCGTCGCTCCTCGCAGCTCGGAGTTGTTGCAGCTGCTTATTGTTGCGAGCGCTCGCGCAAGTTCGTCGCTCGGGCTCGCGCAAATCGCTGCTCGCGTGCGTCTCTCCTCCTCCTCCTCCTCCTGAGCCGTCTGTCGCAGGAGACACAACCGATTCCTCTTCTTCCTCTTCTTCATCTCCTTCTCCCTCTTCTTCTTTTTCTTCCTCTTCACGCTTCTCTTGAGCGGAGCGCGTGCGGCTCCCGGGCGACGGCTCGCGCTCCGCGCTGATGCCGTCGGCGTGCTTGGTGCACGTCTCGACCTTCCGCCGGCATTTCCGCTGCACTTTGGCGGCGTTCCGGTACGACACGGAGCCCTTGTAGTTAACTTTCAGCACAGTTTGCTCCTGGATCAGCTTCTCGAGCTCGGCCCGCGTGCGGTCCGGGTCGGAGCCATGCCTCCTGCGCACCATTCGGCAGATCCTCTCGAGGTCCGGGCGCGCTTTCCTCGAGCGCAACGAGTCGATCGTCTCCAGGATCCACTCTCGGTACCGCGGCTCGGACATCGTGTTTTTTTCCCCCTTGTTTGGTTTTGCTTGTTTTTTTTTTGTTGTTGTTCTAGAGGATTTTTTTTGTCCGTGGCCTCGTTGCGCCGCTCCGCTTGTGTCTCCAGATGAAGCGACGGTGAAAAGAGGAAAGGAAAAAAAAAAAAGAAACAGAGAGAGAGAGAAAAAGAAGCGCTCCGCTCTTCAGCCCGGCCGCGGACGAAGCGGAAGCCCCGCTGTACGCCTGCGTTGGCGCTTAAGGTGGACCGGAAACACTACGAGCGCTCGCTACAATATGACGACCATTTAAGGTGGAATAGCAGAGACGATCCGTCAGAGAGCGCTCTTTTTTACAGGCGCAGAAAAAAAGACTCCTGCCCATTGAATCAGTATTAATATTTACCATACATGCCATTAAATATGGATAGAAATAAAATAAATAAAATTATTTGCAATAAGATTCGATTTATTGTCACTGTGTGTGTGTGTGTGCCAGATTCTAAGTAAGAAGCCAATGGAATGCAGTTAGCATCTAAGCAGAAGTGTGAAGGATGGGAGTAAATAAAAGTCACATTGGCCACTTATTAAGTTTGTGTTTTGTTTTGTTTTAACCCAATGATGACTTGCATTGGGACCTTTTTGGACTGCGCATTCCCATGAGCCTTCCCATGAACAGCCATTAACCATAATCAAAGTCAACACATGGAATCAATGCCAGACATTTTAACTCTTTAATGTGTCATGAAATATATACTACTGTTCAAAAGTTTGGGATCACTTTTTGGAAACACATGCGAAATTAGTCTGAATAGAAAATACAGTAAACAAACAAGACATGCTGACATTGTCAGAGTTAAAAATAATGATTTTGATGGAGATTATGAATATGTTATATGTTATAATGATTTTGATAGTCTGATGAGATTTCATCCCACAAGATGGACTGGCTTGATGGAGTCTTCCTCTGTAACAGACGGTCACACTGCTCCCACAACTGCTCAATAGGATTCAGATCCAGAGATGGTGTTGGCTGCTCCATTACAGTCAGAATTCCATCTAACTTTTAATTGTTTGTGAAATGTATGAAATTTTTGTTGGGAAACAAACAAAACAAATGCAAGTGATTACAAACTTTTGAGCGGTAGCCACAACTGGCCATCAAACTGGATATTAGTCTTGTGTCTAATTACCTTTGACCCCAGCCACTGCATGCTCAAGCCCAGATAAAACGTGAGTGTTGGCCATCAAACTGGTTATCAATCTTGTGTCTACTTTCTTTTGAGGCTGTGAAAACAGTGGGACCTTTTTAAAATATATTTTTTTTATTTACTTAGTTTTTCTTGCTAAATTTCTTGCATTAAAGCTGAAACCCAACATTTCAATTACATCATGATTACCAAATCCACTGGGCTGGTGTACAGGGTCAAAAAATAAAAAGAAATGTGTTACTTATCTACTTGACTGTATTGACCATTACTGTATATTCCACCCTGTTTAGTCTGTATATAATGTATCATGCAGATATTTATATATGTACATACACTATATGATCAAAAGTTTATCAATCAAAAGTTTAAATCAATCAAAAGTTTAAATCAATCACTCCCCTTATTCCCAGTGAAGTCCAGTCTTAATGCTTCAGTATACCAAGAAATCTTGGCCATGGCTATGCTTCTATGCAACTTTGTACAGTTCAACAGTTTGTTGAAGGCCCTTCTCTACTCCAACATGATCATGCCCCAGTGTACACAGCAAGGACTATAAAGACATGGATTAATGATTTCAGAGTAGAAGAACTTGACTGGCCCAAACACAGAGCCATGATATTGAGCACCTTGGGAATGAACTAAAATGGAGATTGTGAAGAGACAGAACTTCTCATCCAACATTAGTGCCTGACCTCATAAATGTTCTACAGAACGAATGGACACAAATTTCCACAGAAACATGCCAAAATCTTGTGGACAGTCCTTCAAAAATAGTGGAAGTTGTTATAGTTGATGAGATTGATTGAAGATGGATCGACTTCATATTGAAGTGTATGTATTTGGATACAATGTCATCACCACATTCTCTTCACTGCACTAAGTTATGTTTTTTTTTTTTGTTTGTTTTTTTGTTTTACCATATGTACAGTACCTATACGTATTACTTGCAGCGCCTTCTGTACATTCATCACTCTCACCACCAATACACTCTTAATTATTGTAAATATGCATTATTAGATTATGTGCTAACTGCATTTCATTAGCTTTGTACATGTACTTGATTAAGTTGAATAAAATCAAATCAAATCAAACAAGTCTAATCTAATCTATATCAATCAGCAATAACATTATTATATTATTCAGTAGCCTCCCTTTTTTTGTGTTCTGACACATTTCATTTAGAACCAGCATTTCCCTTTATTAGCAATTTGAGCTACAGCAGCTATGCTATTGGATCAGACCTCTCCCCCTCTTCATGTTCGTCAGCGAGCTTTGGCCATCCATGATTCTGTCACTGGTTCACTGGATTTCCTTCCTTGGAGTACTTGTGGTAAAACGGGACCATCCAACAAGAGCTGCAGCTTTGTCCAGCAGAGTTGCCCTGACCCAGTTGTTCAGCCATCACAAACTGGCGTCTGGAACTACTAGGTTAATGCTGGTTCTGATAGAAAGGTGTTGACGCATCACTGTTTTGGCAACAAATTGGGGGGCGACCAATTCAATATTACATGAGTGGTTAGAGGGTTATGGCTGATCAGTGTGTACATTTAGGCTCTGGGTTACTGATAGGAAGGATATAGGTTTAAGCCCCAGCACTACCACACCCCCAAAATCTCACCCCTGACTCTATCTGCTCCAGGAGGTCCTGTATCCTGGCTAACCCTGCCCTCTGACACCAGCTTTATAACCGGGATATCAAGCAAATAAATCACTTTACTGTTCATCGGATCTTAATTTTAATATGCAATGTATCATGTTTAGCCAGACTAATTAATCTGCCAGCGCTGCTCAACGCCTGCAGTATACTGTATTCACAAAATGAAAATGTGCTCATAATAAACTCTGTGTATTTTAAAAATTAATTATGAGTGCAGGGACAACCCATGTTAGATGTTTTGGAGATAAAGTCAGAGAGGCCAGATTGAGATGGTGGACATGTTCTCATGTAGGAGAGATTGTGAGCATATCCGAGGAAGGATGCTGAGGTTGGAACTGCCAGGCAGGAGGTCTAAAGGAAGACCAAAGAGGAGATTTATGAATGTAATAAGAGAGGACATGAAGTTAGTTCGTGAGTTAGATGGAGGCTGATGATTCGCTGTGGCGACCCCTGAAAGCGAACAGCCGAAAGACCAAGAAGAAGAAGAATTATGAAGCAGGTAATTATGAAGCAGATGTCTTTTCTTCTATCCACTGAAGATGTTGCTGAAAAAAAAAGAAGGAAAATGTCAGTTTAATCATACATAGCTATACCAACTGGAGTTTATTGATGGTTGCTGCATTACTAATTGGCTGAATAAAGTGTGATAATTCATTACAAAACCAAGACAGCGTGTGTTAAAAATCTACAATAGCTAGCTGGATAAGACCATCCAGGATTCTTAAGAATCCGCTTTAGACTAGAGAATATAATTGTGACAAAATAACTATATGAACAAATACTAAAAATTAAATAAGAGTAAAATGAAAGTTGGATTTTTATATTTCTGATTTCATAAGTCTTTTTTGTTGTTGTTGTTGTTGTTAAAGGCTATTAGTGCCTTTTCTTTGACTTTAAAACAAATGAAAAAACACATTGCTCAATTAAAACATAATACAGTATATGATGAAGAAATTCTTATTAGCATTATTATTAATAATTTGGGCACATCACCATCATATTAAACCAAAACACATTTGTGTAATGAAAACCGCCGCTTGAGGAAAGGAGTATACTATTTTTGTGGGACTATGAAAGGTTGCATGTCCACACACCAATTATTCTATTTTTAAAATATTCTTAATAAGAAACACTACAGCAGCAATAACCTACTCGACAGTGATAGAAAAAAAGTATTAAGATTCAATGTTTTAATGATATTAAAACACACACACACACATATACATGCTTTAGGAAATTTAGGAACACCAATTAGCCTAAACTGCATGTCTTTGGACTGTGTGAGAACATGCGAACTCAACGCACACAGACCCTGAGATTCGAATCGAACCCTCGACCCTTAAGATAATAAAAATTATTTATTATTTTATGTAGTCAAATTGCTATACAACAATTGTTATTTAGTATGAAGTCTTTGATGCTTCCAAACCGCCTGGATCCAGCTGGGCTTCGTGTCAGAAAGACGTCTGCAGCACTCTGGCGTAATCCATGCTGTTTGATCGCTTGCTGTAGATCATGGACAGAAATTTGCCACAGAAGTTCACAATTCACTTGAGGATTCCCTAGTTTTATGCATTTTCTTGCAGCAGTGGACACCCCGGCTTCAGAAAGTAAAAGTCCGGCCACATGTTTGTTCCATCCATTAACTATAAACCAGATGATTATAATAAGCACAACTCTTCAGCCAGACAGGACAGAACTAATTAGTGACATCACCAGTTTAATGCACAAAGAGAACTATAATACACCGCATATGTTGTCTTATTGGCCCAAACTCTGTTCTCTCATTTAGTGCAAAATCTGTCCAGACTGGAGCTTTATTATAAAGATAATGAGCAACTCTCTGTAGAAGTGAAGAAAACCCCCAATTAGAAACATCTGGAAAAAACTAAACAAACCAAAAAAAAAAAAAAAAGTGAATTTAGGTTTTTCTCCACTTTCACTGCATATGTTTCTGTCACCAGAGATAAAAACAATGAGGCCACACAAGCAATTTACACTAAATTTAAAACTTCAGCATTAGGACCACTCATGCCGTTTCACATGATGTCTGCAGGACAATGCAGGATGCATCGATCATATACAGTATGCAAGAACAAATTGTTCCTTTTTGTAAAACAGGAAAGGCGCTAGATTGTGTGTATCGGCATACACAAACAACTGTAAATTAAACCGTGAATGGATTATAGATTACATGGATAAACAACCAATTTAACATCAGCCCAACACCATTAAAGGACTTTACTGTAAATCTGAAGAAAAATTTAAAAAGTTGGACATTCCTGTCACATTATTAATGCAACAATCTAATAAGCCCATCACATGGCAACAGCTCAATGCATTTAATCACGTAGACATGTCAAGATGATCTGCTGAAGTTCATTTTGAGTTCATGTTCGCTTTGGACGTGATACAGTTATTGTTGATATGCTGGTCTGAGTATTTCTTAAACTACCGATCTACTAGGATTTTCACACACAACCATCTCTTGGGTTTACAGTGATGGAAATAATGAGAAAAGGAGAAAATATCCAATGAAGGCAGTTATCTGGGTGAAAATGCCTTGTTGATGAGGTCAGAGGAGAATGGCCGGACTGGTTCGAGCTGATAGAAAGGCAACAGTAACTCAAATAACATCTCGTTACAACCGAGGTCAATGCACAACAGATCGAAGCTTGAAGCAGATACAGCAGGCTACAGCCTTGAAGGCTTAAATAGCAGAAGACCATACCGGGTGTCGCATCTGTCAGCAAAGAACAGGAAACTGAGGCTACAGTTCACATGGGCTCCCCAAAATTTGAACAGTAGAAGATTGGAAAAATCCCTTTATGACCACAAGATAACGTGTCAGCTGTCACAAAGCTAAAATGATCTCACACTGGTTTCTTGAACATGACAGTGAGGTCGCTGTATGAAATGGCCTTCACAGTCACCAGATCGCAATCCAACAGTGGAACAAGAGATTCGCATCATGGATGTGCGGCCGACAAATCTACAGCAACTGCATGATGCAGCCAAAATCTAATGCATGTTTCCAGCACCTTGTTGAAAATATTTCATAAAGGATTAAAGGCAGTTCTGAAGGCAAAATGGATCCAACTCAGTACTGGCAAGATATACTTAATGAACTGGGCAGTGAGTGTATGATATAATCCAAACAGAGATTGAGAGCAGATTTCATCAGTGTCCCTAAACCCCAAACAGCAAGAAACTGCAAGAAAACCTCCACATGCTAAATTTGGTTCTAAAGTCCCTTCCAAATAGGCGACACGGTGGTGTAGTGGTTAGCACTGTCGCCTTGCACCGTCAGGGTCCGGGTTCGAGTCCCGTCTCTGTGTGCATGGAGTTTGCATGTTCTCCCCGTGCTTGGTGGGTTTCCTCCGGGTACTCCGGTTTCCTCCCACAGTCCAAAGACATGTAGGTTAGGTTCATTGGTGTTCCCAAATTGGCTGTAGGGTGTGAATTAGCATGTGTGTGCCCTGTGATGGATTGGATCCCTGTCCAGGGTGTACCCTGCCTTGTGCCCTAAGTCCCCTGGGATAGGCTCCAGGCCCTCCGTGACCCTGAATACAGGATTAAGCGGTATAGAAGGTCCCATATTTTAGGTCCCCAAAGTGTGTTCATGCTGTAAAATACCCCTCAGATAATGCATAATGCATTTTTTATGTCTCACATCATTTCTTGTTTTCATTATTTCCATAAATTTTCATTGTTTCCCGAGCCACACCCCTCTTTTACTAGAGCAGAGCAACAAGAGGAGAAATCAAGTGGCTTGTTTACATAAAGCAATAAAAAAAGACTATTTTTTTACTCACAATTTTAATTTGTCCAGGGAAACTAGAGACACATCAAAATGTCAAAAAATGACACAAAAGTGAACTTTGCAAAACTATTTCTCATTTAAAAGAATACAGATTCTGCCATATAGAATGTGTCGTTAACGTTTTCTCCTCTCCACACCGATTCTCAATGTTTTTTTTACCCAGACTTCAACTACGTTAGAAAAAAATTTGGAGAAGCCCTCCATTCTGAGCAAAAATGCACCTCAAATTTCTCTGAGGCTCAAATTAAACTTTTTTCTCCCCTCTAAGCTGATTCAAGTCAGTATCTTTCAAGGATACAGTATGATGTGAGTGTATGTTATGTTCCAAACTCACCATTAAGTCAACACTAAGCACAACTTAAAAAGGAAGAACTGTTATGTACTGACAAACAAACCTACATTTGACTCCTACAGCATGTCCCTCTGACACAGAAGGACCTACTATCCTCTGAGATGGAAAAGATGGAAATTTGTCTTAAATTGACTGTCATTTTGAAATGTCCAGATTTAAAAATGGGACATTTCAAAATGACATGAAAGTGCATGAAAAAACTTAATTACTGAACTTACCATAATTTTAGCAACTGATGGTTCTTTAAATATACTGCCTTTTTCATGTGATATACTGTATATTTGAAAATATGAACCATTTCTTGAACCATGTTATTGTGGGAGGTCAGTTAGGGCTCTGTGCAGGACACTTGAGTTCTTCCACTTCAACATTAGCACCTTAACACATCATGTGTTCATGGAGTTGCGTTTGTGCACATTTTCATGCTGGGACAAGTGGAACACTACAGCAGACAAAGATATTTCAGATAGTTGTGTGCTTTCAACTTTGCGACACCAGTTTGAGGAAGAATCAGGTGATTTATTGATGCCCCGAGTAAGGTGAAAGTTGAGTATGAAAGCAAAGGTCCAAACCCAATGACAATGTGGTCTAAATTGTTGACAAGCGCCTAAAATGTTCAAAAAAGACATCACAAGTGTGGTATTTACACAAGTAAAACTTTATTGGAATGATTCTTGTGGTGCAAAATATCACCAGAGCACTTCGCCATGTCTTCAGTCGGCAAATGACGCTGTGGAATCCGAAGAGTTAACAGGCTTGAGTATTACAAAATTCAAAATCAGCCAGTTTTGCTTCACCCGTCTGCAGAGGAAGAACAGACTTTACCAGCTAAGGAAACGTTTCGCGGCGCTTTATAAAACTCGTGAAGAAAACTGCACGCCGACAAGCTCAGGCTCAGGAGAGTCGGGGTTCGAAATGGAACTGTAGAAAGATGCATTTTGGCATGACATTGGACTCGTCCTCTCGCAATCATTCAAATGCAAGTCAAATTGCTTTGCCGGGTTGCTCGATTGTAAATAACACACGGGAAATACTTAGTGTGCGTCCTTGCCATTTAACTCTCTTCCAATCTACAGCTCACTTTACCTCCCACACATTCCTGCTCACGGGGGGGAAGATCTGTCTGCGAACCAGTGGGCGTGTCATTCAACCCAGCCGTATGAACCCATACTCGAATGTTATTCAAATGTCTGAGTGGTGCAGATCAAATAAATTAATAAATTCAAAGTTTGTATGGACGTTTAGGAGTACGGTGTCAAAGTCCTGCCAGAAAGCATATCCAGAACAATGACGTCTATTATTGACAAAGACACGCCCACCTTCGCATCCATGGCCTACTCAGTGCTGCTCTGGTAAACAACGATGCCTAAATGTCCATAAACACGCTCAAACATACACCTGCTGGGCTTTGTGACCTGCAGACAGACCTGGCCGCGATGCCGTCGGGTTCGTCCGGATAACCTGAGGATAGCTGCATGTGTGGATCTTCAAGTCGGTTATGCTTTCATGCTTCTTTATGTCTTCATCAAACGATGAGACTACAGCAGTTCAGTATATAAAGACAAAGCAATAATGTCTTTGTGCTGCATTTGAGCCATTGAAGTCTTGAAATCGTGTTTTTTTTTTGTTTTTTTTTCATTGTATTTAAATTTTTTTCGTACTCCGCTCAAAACTAGCAGGTCAGCTGATTAAAACGAACCCTTAAAAGTTTCCACGTAAAAACACCTTCAGAAAGCAAACGTTCCTATGTACGGTTTTCAAAAGATTTGGCCATTTCAAACGACAACTCGTAGCGTCAATCAGCACTACATCGAAGGCCTGTCTGTCCTGAAAAGAAAAAAAAAACAAACAAAAACAAAGCCTCAACAGTTTGCACTAGCGTTATTCTGTCAGGACGTTTGTGCTCGGTTTGTTCTGCAGAACGTTTTAAAAATGAGTCACGTCGTTCAGCAAACCATCAATACGACATTCCCGACTGCACCGAGATACCTAAGAGTGACAGCAAAGCTTTAAAACAATGTGCTAATGATGAGCTATGAGACGTAAAAGTTTCTTTCTTTTTTTTTTTTTCAAGGCACAAACATAGCACAATTGAAATGTTCTTTTCACTGAGAAGCTACTAATAACGATCTGGGACGTACGAAGCTGAGGAGAGCACTAATTCGGTCTACGTGAGCCTCACCTGAGCTGTGTGACATCGACTTGGTGTTGATCTGATTGCCACTCACGGTTATTTGAACGTAGCTTGGACGCAGCGTTGCACGATCCGTTTAAAAATATTGCTTAATAATTAAATAAATTAGGCTGCTTTCACACTGTTTCCGCCGATTGGTGTTTCGAATGTAATCAAAACGCTTAAAAAAAAAAATTAAAAAAAACCTTTTGCCCCTACCACCAATTTATAAAAATGACTGCGATATCAAGTGTCCAATGTGAGACCAATCATGTTGCTAATTGTGGCTCGATTTTACAGGAATAGCTTTAAAGCTGCAGCAAATCCAAACAACCTCCAACCATCTGCGTCTAATCTAGAAAGAAAACTAGGCTGGTTAGTCTCCACTGGCTCTGAAGGAACTTTGTTATGCGTATTGCGCAAGTTGCTTTTTTTCATATCATCGCAAACGATGCTCTGGTTAGTTACCTTCTGATGGCGTCGTTAAGGGCGCTGCTGCAGACTCTGGGCCCCTTGAAACCCTTAGGAACATAGTGGGAACATCCCCAACCTTCTTCTTCTTCTTCATTGTGGTTCGACAGCGGCTGGAATCCAGTAGGTCACATTAGTCGCCAACTGTAGGTCTAATTCTCCTTCGTCTTCCTGCCTCTCAAAACGTCTAATGCTTACTTCTGGACCACAACCTCGATGAAGCCAACACTTTTTAATTGCTTTGGATCCCCGAGAAACTCAGGGTTCTTAGAATCGTCTTTACTTTTACTTGCGTTTATTTGCACCCTGGCTGTCGTAGATCCAACCGTAAAGAATCCCGTTCCATTATTCAGTTTTAAATGTTTTTTTTTTTTTTTTTTATTTTATTTAAAGGCATTTACGAATTCTTAAATTGATCATTTATGTTGATGCACTTTGTTTACATGATTAGTGTTTTTTTAATTGATGTGTTTGTTTTGAAATTTACGACCATTGTTAAAAGCACTATATAAATTAAATTGAATTGAAAATTGTACATCTAAAAAGTGTGAAAGCAGCCTAAAACAGCACAAATCTTTCATAGTCACATGATTACAGTTTAAAAAAAACAAAACTAAGTTGTTGCAATTCTGACATCATGACTCATATCACGTACGGATAAATAGCTCTCGTCCGTTTTCTAATCAATACGACGTATCGAATTTACACGTGTTTGTGAAGTGTTTGTTCAATCAGCTCGAGCCGCCGGAGAAACGGATTCCTGATAAATATCCAGCAGCATCGAAACAGCTGTTCCACAAGCAAAGAAAAAAACGCCAATCCCTCCAGGAAAAAGGGTGTAAATGAAAGTGTGATGCCAGGTTCTTGCTTTTTTTTTCACCACCTCTCCACATGTTAAAGGGCGCCGAGTGCACACGCTCCTGGTCTTCGGCGGACGTGTCATGACCGTTAATCACCGAAACAAGCGTCGAGCTCCGGCACTGAGCCCTAATCTCATGGCACATTTTTCATACGCGACACGTCATTGACCGATCAATGCGACACGCCGAGACGCAGGCAGCTCCTGGAACAAATAATAATAATAATAACCATAATAAGAGTACTCATAATATTAATAAGCTCTATGCGCTATACTATAAACATTATAGAATCATGGCTTTTTCTCACCATCGTCCTTTCAATGCATTAAAACTTTACAGCGACGCACAGGCCGAAAAGAAACATAAAGCATCCAAACATGTCACTTATTACGCAACAGTCTGTGGCGGAGATGCCGAGCGCTCCTCGACTCGCCGAGTCGAACACGTCCCTGTCGCCGTGACGAACAGCACATGGACAGAAATAAAAGAGTAACAATAAACATAATAAAGGTGGACAAGGAAACGGGATGGCGAAGGCAACGGTGTCGGTCCTGTCTGGCTCGTCGCTGTGCTCCTTTTAGCTTCTCGCACTGATTCTACACACAGAAATGAAACACATCCATCATGCTGATTCTCGCTCGGTCTTTTCACTCTGCCGCGCTAGAAGTCGGCGAACTCTTTAGCGCACTTCTCAGTGAGGGACACGCGGATCTCCTCCTCCTCGTAATCGTCAAAGTTGCTGGTGTCCCCCGGACCCCTGCACTTAGGGATGAATGGAGCCTCGACCTAAAACACACACACACACACACACACACACACACACACACACACACACACACACACACACACACACACTTTAGCATCGTTGGCTCTCGGTTTGAGTGAAGGAGGCGTTGCGTCTTTGTCTTAAATTCATGAAAAAGGGGTGGATTTTGTGTCTTAGTTTAAGTGATAGAGGTGTGGCCTCTGTTTCTAAGTTCTAAGGCATGGATGCTGTGCCTTCATTTAATGAAGGAGGCGTGGCCTCTGTGTCTCAGCCTCGGTGAAGGAGGTGGGGCCTCAGTATCTTAGTTTCAGTGAAGGAGGTGTGCCTTATTAGTCTCAGACTCATAAAGGAGGCGTGGCCTCTGTGTCTGAGTCTCAGTAAAGGAGGCGTGGCCTCTGTGTCTGAGTCTCAGTAAAGGAGGCGTGGCCTCTGTGTCTGAGTCTCAGTAAAGGAGGTGTGGCCTATGTGTCTCATGTTGAGTGAGGGAAGCATTCCCAATTTTTCTCAGTCGCATAAAGGAGGCGAGGTCTATGTGTCTCAGTCTCAGTGAAGGAGCTGTAGCCTCTATGTCTTAGAGAATTAGTGATGGAGAAGTGGCATCTGTTTTTAGTTTCGTTGAAGAAGGCGTGGCTTCTGTGATTTATATTCAGTGGAGATGACGTGGTCCCTGTGTCTCAGTCTCAGTGAAGGAGGTGTGGCCCCTGTGTCTCAGTCTCAGTCTTTGTGAAGGAGGTGTGGCCTCTGTGTCTCAGTCTCAGTGAAAGAAGCGTATATACTTATTTTCAATCAGAGTTTTAATGATCTAGCACAAATAAAGGTTTTGTTTGTACAGCTGCCTGTTTGCGAGTTAGTAAATAAGGTCAATTGTGAGTGTGTGTGTGTGTGTGTCCTACCCTCCTCTGGTAGATGGCGATCCAGTCTGTGGTGGAGAACCATTTGTGGCCCTTGATGTCGTTGACGCCGTTCTTCAGGTTGCCGTAGCGCTTGGTGAGGTCGACCTGCAGCAGGTTACGCAGGAGCTCCTTCAAATCTGAGCTGAAGTGTGAGGGAAAGCGCACCTGCACATACACACACACACACACACACACTTACATACAGTGCTTCTAAAGTTGTATGTACACACATAAAGCAACACGAGAGAGTTTTAAACTGAAGAATTTAAAAAGGAGGAATTCAATTGTGTGTGTGTGTGTGTGTGTGTGTGTGTGTGTGTGTCAGTCGTCACCTTTCCTGAGACTATCTTCTCGTAGATGTGGATTGGCTGATCCGCGAAGAACGGAGGATACCCGGCTGCCATCTCGTACACCAGCACGCCCAGAGCCCACCAGTCCACTGCTTTATTATAACCCTGAGAGAGAGAGCACAAGGGAGACAGTGTGTGAGAGAAAATGCCTGATGAATCTTGGCATCGTCATCCTGGAATATGTCCGTGCCATCAGCGAAAAAAAAAAATCCATTGATGGAAAAACTTGGCCATACAGTACATTCAGGGTGTCACCTGACCTAATTTCTGGGGCACATAACATTGCTGAAGATGGACCTGATCAACAGAAGCAACCGCAGATCATAACGCTGCACACAAAGCACATTATACATTAAGCACCAAACCCTTACCTTCTCTTTGCATTGAGCATGTAGAAATGTTCTTACTTTTACTATTAAACAAAGACATAATTGTACTGTGGTTTTTCTCATTGACAACTAGATTTCACCAAACATTGCAATGATCTCCAATCGGGATCATTAAAAAAAACAAAAAACAAAACAAAAATTACCATAGTTCTTCCGTTAAGATGATAGGTCACAACTATCCTTACAAGTTTTAATAATGCGTTTACACTTCTTAACCCAATTTTTAGAAAGGGGGGTGTCCAAATGTAGCCTCGCTTTGAGGTGTATTGGTTCCCTGAGTCACGTGACCAACGACAAACAAAGCATTGAATGATTGACTGAATCATTATATTGGAGATTTTTATTCTTAAATTCATCAGTCACGATTCTGGAAAAACATCTGGTTTGCATTTCACTTTACATTTACTTCTTATATAATATTTGAAGAAGGAAAATGCACACAAAATCTTTTGACTTGCAATCTAGTTGCTACACAAAAGTTGTCCACTAGATGGCAGTACAATGTGCCCTTGAATGAAGCTTCATGAAATTAACCTTTTGGTGAAACTATTGGCTGGCAAGCCTCGACACATAAATGAGGCTGGGGACTGGAGCCTATCCCTGAAAACTTAGGACACAAGGCAGGGTACACACTTTACAGGGTGCCAATCCATCGCAGTGCACACACACACACACACACACACACACACACTACAGGCAATTTGGGAACGCCAGTTAGTCTAATGTGCATGCTTCTGGACTGTGAAAGGAAATTCAAGAAGCACGGGGATGAACATGCAAACTCAAAACACACAGAGGACCAGGAATCGAACCTAGGCCCTTGAGGTACAAGGCAACAGTGTTAACCATTAAGCCACTGTGCCATCCCACTTCAACACATCACACCTAATTTGCATAGAAGTGACAGGATGAAACAGAAACAGCTCTGAGACTTACTTTACTCAGGATGATCTCTGGAGCCAGATACTCGGGTGTGCCACACAGCGTCCATGTGCGACCTTTAACACGCTTCGCAAAGCCAAAGTCTGTCACCTGCATGAATACACACATGTTAAACACTACACTGAGCATCAAGCCTCACCCAAAACCTTTAATCTATGCTAACTCACAACTCCTACTCGTCAGGCTTGGGGTAGCATTTTCCACTACAGCATCCTTCCCAGTTCATGCAGTGACGTCAAACCAACACACAGACATATTCCCTGGATAAATCTCTAACACAGACTATACAGTGAGTCACCATTCTGGAGAAAATATGCACCACTCATCACAAGCTAGCCTGTTGCTAAAAAAAAAAAACATTTAGACATCCATATAGTTCTTTTTCAACTTCCTGTTAATAACATAATTCTGATCTGCTAATCACTTGAGGTAAGCTGAATGCAGTATAGATCCACATCTATAAGGGCTTTCTGCCTTTTTTCTTTAATACTTCTTTAATACAGATTAGCTAGCTTGAATAATTGTTTAGGCTATATTTAATCAAATTATACATTAAACATTTGCTAGCTAAAGCTAGTCAATTTATCCACTGTTAGCTAGCTAACTTTGCTCCCATTTTATAACATTAGTTAGCTAGCTAGCCTTAATTGTACATTTTCTCTGTATGTCTCAAATGTACGTAAGAAAATCCTTAAAATGACTTAAAACGGCACCTGAATATTTTTTGTTAATTTTTGTAAAGCTACATTGTATAAATCAAGGAGAATATGTGATTTGGAAACATGCACATGTATGCTAACCGTTGCTGAGTCACTCATGATGGATTTCAATATAAATGATTCCAGATTATTATCAAATACCACACAGCCTGGTGCTATAGTGAGCTACATTAAGCTTTTACATTAAGCCTTTCTCTTAAATAAACTTTTTAAATTACACACACTGCTGAAGAAACAGTTTAGCACAACTCACAGTTATGTACTGTATATTTCAATCAAACACAATATGTCAATGTTTATTATTCTTATTTTTATTTATATAGGGCATTGGTGGCTCAATGGTAGGGGGTTTTGTTTCTCAGTAAGTGCCCAAACCCAGGCGACTGGATGCAGTGCCAGTCCCAAGCCCGGGTAAAAAACGGGAAGGTTGCGTCAGGAACTGCATCAAACGTAAAACGTGCCAAGCTTGTATGTAGCGACCCCTTGCCGGGAGCAGCCAAAAGACCAACAACAACATGTATATGTATATTTCTAAGATCGCACACTACGAGCAATTTGGGAACGCCAATTAGCCTAATCTGCGGGTCCTTGGACTGTGGGAGGAAACGGAATGACTGGGAATCAAACCCAAACCCTGGAGGTGCAACACTACGATCAAATATTATTAATGACAAGAAAAATACCTGATTTATTAAATAATTAATTTTATAATATTCTTTTCAATGGCGTATGGTGCATTGATTGGGTATGTTTTTTTTTTTAAACTTCAGCACTTTATTTTCCTGATATTTATATTTATCATACAAAATTTCTCCTGTTAGTGGAGAGCCACAAAACATTGAAATGGGACCTACAATATAATGCAAACGTGTTCAATGTGTGTACAAAAAAAATGTTAAAAAAAGGCACTTAAAAAAAAAAATTGTATTTTTTTGGCCAGGGCCTAAACAAGCCATTTCTCCTAATGTGACTTCATATAAGAAAGGCCCCTCCCCCGGGGTTGTTGTTCAGCTCTGCTAATTTGTTTTCTTGAGGGGCGTGGCTTACATAGACACTGTAATAGTAGAGGAAGAGTGAAATAGATTGAACTTGAGGTGTAAATACTGCATTATCTGAGGGTTATTTCAACTGTGGCATTAACAGACACACACTTTGGGGGAGCTCTGAAACCTGTGTTAAATAGTGACGTGTTAAAAATATTTTAATAAAAAAGAATCACAGACTCAGCAGCACTCCCACAGTCAGTCCACTATTTGGTTCTCAAAATGGCAGCGATTATACAGCGTGGCAACATGAACCGCACTGATGCAACAGGAAGCGCAGAGGATGTGTGGGACTTTTATTTAATGTAATTCCTGTGATCTGATTAATTGGGGTGTAAGATTGAATCTGAAAGTGTGTGTAGAAGAGATAGAAATAGAGACCTGTATGTATCCTTGTTGGTCGATGAGGAGGTTTTCTGGTTTCAGATCTCTATAGATGAGATCCAGGGCGTGAAGATACTCGAACGTCAGAACTATCTGAGATGCATAAAACCGAGCATGAGGTTCACTGTATCAGAGAGAAAAAAGAGGAGAAGAAAGAGCGAGAGAAAGAGAGAGGAGAAGAGAGAGAGAGAGAGAGGGAGAGAGAGAGGAAATAATTGGTGAACTGTCTATTTGTCTTTTCTCTCTGTAGATGAAATGATGATGCAGGAAAAGTCGATTCATACAGAAGATGTAACACAAGATCAAAGGGAAGCCATGAGCCTGACCACTCACACAGGGAACCATACACACAAACACACACATATACATATAGAGAGGTGATTTGTTTCACTTATCATGGGGGGATACAAACTTTTGCACTTAACATCCACAAAACATTAAAAAGCGTTTGCTGTCAACTGCTTGTTTATTAAAACTATGCTTAACCTATCACAATTACATCACAAAAAAATAACCTAGAAAAAGTTTCCCTTAAAAAATTCACAGAAAACTGTTTGTATATTTCACATTTCGTAATAAAAATGCCTCCCACTAATGGGTTTCTAAATTGAACAATCAGTTGCATTAACACTAGGGGGAGACACAATATTATCTTCCTCATCTATACCTGTATTCAGGGTAGAGGGGGACTTGAGCCTATCCCAGGAGACTTAGGGCACGAGGCAGGGTACACTCTGAATGACACACGCTCCTTTACAACTATGCCAATTTGGAAAGGCCAGTTAGCCTAATCTGCATATCTTTCGACAGTGGGAGGAGAACCAGGAGGAAACCCACCAAACATGGAGACAACATGCAAACTCCATGCACACAGACCCCGCGGGGGGGAATCGAACCTGGATCCTGGAGGTGCAATGCGACAGTGCTAACCACCAGGCGCATCCTTAATGAATTTAAATATCATTTAAATGTTTATTTATTCCAGTAATTCAATTAAACAAAAACTAAAACTCCTATATATTTCATATATATATCGTTTTTTCTTTGATTATGGCTTACTGCTAAGGAAAACCCAAAATTCAGTCTTTCAGAAAAATTAGAATATTGTGAAAAAGTTAAATATTGGAGACACTAATTGATCTAATCAGATCAATACACCTGCAAAGGTTTGCTTAAAATTGTCTCTCTGTCTGGTTCAGTAGGCAACACAATCATGGTGAAGACCCAAAAAGGTCATTGCTAAAGAAGCTGGCTGGTTACAGAGTTCTGTATTCGAGTACATTAATAGAAAGTGGAATGGAAGGAAGAAATGTGGTAGAAAAAGGTGCAAAAGGAGTGGAGAGCAGCTGGAGTCAGTGCTTCAAAAGCCACCACACACACAAACACATGGGCGTCTCATCTGGGCATATTTAAAAAAGTACTGGACTGCTGCTCAGTGGTCCAAAATCCTCCTTTCAGATGAAATAAAAATTTGCATTTCATTTGGAAATCAAGGTTCCAGAGTCTGGAGGAAGAGAGAAGAGGCGAGACGAGAATCCAAGTTGTTTGAGGTCCAGTGTAAAGTCTACACAGTCGGTAGTGGTTTGGGGAACTATGGCATCTGCTGGTGTTGATCCATTGTGTTTTATCAGGACCCAGCTCAGCGCAGGCGTCTACCAGGAACCTTTATATCATGCTTCCCTCTGCTGACCAGCTTTGTGGCGATGCTGATTTAATTTTCCTGTAGGACTTACTCAAACTACCAAAAGTACTAATACCTGGTTTAAGGACCATGATATCCCTGTGGTTCACTGGCCAGCTAACTCGGCAGACCTACACCCTGTAGAGAATCTTTGGGCTACTATGAAGAGGAAGATGCGAGACATCAGACCCAACAATGTAAAAGAGCTGAAGGCTGCTATGAGTGCAACCTGGGCTTCTATAACATCTTAGCAGTGCCACAGACTGGTCGCCTCCATGCTACGCCACACTGCTGCAGTAATTCATGTAAAGGAGCCTAGAACAAGTACAGAGTGGTGTACATGTTCACACTTTTCAGTAGTCCAATATTTTTTGTGTTAAAAATCTTTATTTTATACTAATATTCTAATTTTGTGAGATAGTGAATTTGGGGTTTTTATCAGCTCTAAGTCATAATTATCAAAATTAAAAGAAATAAACGCTTAAAATATATTAGTCTGTGTTTAATGAATCTATATGAGATGAGTTTCACTTTCTGTATTGATTGTATAAATAAAATAAAGCATTTTGTTTATATTCTAATTCATCAATACTATGCGCCTGTATATAATATATAATGCCTCAATATGTTGTTTACTGAAGTTTGTTTTAGTGTTATTCTGGAACCGTGGTTAAAATGGCCTCAGGGTCAACATTTTTTTTCTTAAAAACTTTATCGCCATTAAACATGTTTAACTTCATTAATGTCTGAAAAAGTCAAATGTACAGAAAGGGTGTGGCTCACCTGAACCTGCCGATCCTGCGCAGGTGTGAAAACATCTCTCCTCCCTGAACATACTCCATCACCATGTACAGGTTAGTGTTATCCTACACACACACACACAGTATTTATAACACCATATTCCATAAACAACCCATTAATATTTCAGTGATTTAAAACCTACACATGTGCACACACACACATGCACACATACACACACCTTGAAGGAGTACTCAAGCTGTACTAGGAAAGGGAAGCTGACTGCCTGCAGGATGCGTTTCTCATTCAGAGTGTGTTCGATCTGCTTCAACTTCACCACCTGAGAGAGCGAGAGAGAGAGAGAGAAATGTACATGTGACTGGTGAGTGTTACTACATCATAAAATACAAGATCCAATCAGATTCTAATATGCAAATGCAGTCCATGAAACTATTATTTTTTTAGCAACTAGTGGGGGACTGAGTGTGTTTCTAATTTGCACATTTGTGAAATCTAGATTCCCTGAGGAGCTTAAACAAGCCCCGCTTTTACCCTTATAACTATTTTCTTTGCATCTTTATAAGAGCTGATATAAAAATAACATTAAAATGATTTGAGCCTCAAGGTGACGTCCTGACTGGCTGGACGATGTGTAAACTTCAAAGCCGTGTTTAGGTTTTTCACCTTCTGCTTGTTGAGGATCTTCATGGCGTAGTGCTGTCCGTTCTCGCGGTGTCTGACTAGCATTACACGCCCAAACGAGCCTGTTCCCAGAGTCTTCAGCAAATCAAACTGATCCAGAGATGCCGTATTCTAAGTGAACACAAACACACAACAATAAATATATAATGCCAAATTATGTATGCTATACTGTAAGAGACGGTGAAAAAATCTAATTGCTTGTGTTTTGTGATTCTTGTGCGTAGCAATTCATGTACCGTCACACTGACTCCAAAATCGATTTTTTGTTTAATGATTACTTTTAATTATATGCGTTTTTGTGTAAAAACATAAGGAAACTTCATCTGATCGTGGTAAGTCTTAAAATTATGCACATACATCCTCAGAAGAACAAATCCTGCTGTCTGGACTTTAACTATTCCATTCCAAAACCTTGATTCTTTCCCCACCATTTTGATGTACGTATACTGGTGGGCTTCCGATCATTGTCCTGTTGCATGACACAATTTTAGCCCAGCTTTAGCTTTTGGACAGATGGCCTCACATTTGTCTCTAGAATATTCTAGAATCAACCGTGAACTCCTCTGTATACCCGTGACTGCAAGGTACCCAGGTCCTGTGGCTGCAAAACAGACCCAACGACCCCACCACGGCCATGCCTGAGAGCGGGTATGAGGTTTATCTGCCAAACAATTCTGTGCATCCATGTTCTTTTTAGACCAGGGGTCTCAAACTCAGTTCCTGGAGGGCCGCAGCCCCACAGAGTTTTGTTCCAACCATAATTAAAAACACCTGATCCAACTAAACAAGTCATTAAGGCTTATTTGAAAACTACATGGTATGTATGTTGGAGCAGGGTTGGAACAAAACTCTGTAGGGCTGCGGCCCTCCAGGAACTGAGTTTGAGACCCCTGTTTTAGACAGAAGAGGTTTCTTCTGGTAACCCTTGCAAACAAACCATACTTGTTCAGTCATCTTCTAATTGTGCTGTCATGGACATTAACATTTAACATGCTCTGTGAGGCCTGTAGGGTCTGAGATGGAGCTCTTGGTTATTGCACCTTGGGGTGAGTGTGCTGGGACGTCCACTCCTGAGAAGACTGTCTTAAATGCTTTCTACTTGCGAATAGTCTTTCTCAATGTAAAATGTTGAACTCCAAATTGTTTGGTAATGGTTTTATAACCCGTTCCAGATTGATGTTCAGCAACAGTTTCAGCTCTAAGACCATTGCTTATGTCTTTCCTTCTTGGTGTGGCAAATGCACCAGACTGGCTATCTGAAGAAAACGTCTGCTTTTATAGTGTTTATAGAGGTTTGCATACCTGCTGATGATCAATTAATCAAGGGCTGATGATTAGCAAGACCCGCACCTGCAACTTACACCCTTAAATCCTGTAGGAGTAGTAAGGGGTATTTAATATTGCCGCTTTTTTCTTCATTTTTGTTAAATAATTAATGGCACAAAGAAAAACGTTGTATTCTATTGTTCATCTGAGGTTGTAATTATCTAATGCTATGACAGATAGGACTGCATTCTGTGTATTATAAGTGATTTATTTGCCAAGTTTGTTTAGAACTGTAAAAAAAAAATTATTGTAATACAAATCAAATCAGCACTTAGGCATCATGATAATATTGTATTGGCTGATCCCCTAGTGATTCCCATCACTAATATTTTAACTGAACTGTAACATGCCATATTATTGTACTTGCAACTCCTGCTAAGGTAACTCATTCTCCTTCTTTCATTTCCTTTTTACATAACCGTGATGTCGGGAATAAAATCTCAGCCATGGTTTGTTAACCTCCACTATGAGTCCCCAGCACCAGCAACAGCACCGTCATGGGAAATATAAACGCCCTGAAACTGTACCATTCTGTAAACCAAAATGTCTATTATTTTAAATTCTATATTTTAAACATAAAGAAGAAGAGGCAGTGCAAACAAAGCCTGTTAAACCTAGTGATACGAAGGATGCACATTGCAGACAGATGATAAGTAGGAGTGTGTTTGTGTTTGACAGTGTGTGTTGAAAAAAAGAAAAAAGAAAAGATGTGCCCTGATGGATGCTCTGCTAAAATATACAGCGCATTTCTGTAAATGCAGAATTCCTGAATCCAAAGTAAAGCACGATGTCGTATCAGCATGGCTGCTCATACTATCAACAGGTAAACCTCCACAACCTTTTCCAACTGCTATCATTAGGCCGTTGTGGTGATCACATGACTTGCTAAAATTGGAGATTTAACCTCCTAGCTTTAAGGTTCTTTTTTGATAAATTTTGGATCTAATAACCTTTATGGTTGTATCTTAAATGAGATCATAGCCTATGGATAAATCCAAAGAATTGACTACAGACCTTTGTGTTTATCATAAATTTGAAGTTATTTCACATAACTAACATTACTTGGCCATTTTTCTTTTAGATATTTTGTTAGATATTTTGGTGTGCACAGCGTGAACAGATTCTCTACTAGAAAAAAATGACCCAATTTTGAACTTTGTTGAATGCAGCACAAACCCAGATGAGAACTTGGGATTTTCCTCTGGTGGAACATTATGTTGTCATTAATAGCATAGAGGCTGGGGTCACATCCCCAACACGGTCTCAAAGTCATTCTTACCTGAGCAGGATTCTCCCATTTCCTGAGGAAGTCTTCCCTGGCGAGGGCCAAGAACTCTTTAACTATGGAGGAATCACATACAACATCATCACTAGCCTATACTGCTATCTACGACCAAAAGTATGTACGCACCTGTTCATTACAGACAGACGCGTTCTTTCCCACAAACCACTTTGTCAAAGCCTTCCCAAAAGAGTGGAGTAAATGAAGAAGGAGACAAATCTGGAGTTGGTTTTTCAACAAGGTCACACATGGTCAGCGGTGCAAAAACTTTCAGCCTTATAGAGTACAAAATAAGCACTGCAGTTTCTTTTGCTCACTGAAGCATTTCATTTGAAACGGGTCAGGTCAATGGAAAATTGCGTACTGTCCTGTTTCCCTGCAGGAAATGAGTTTGATTATGCCAACAAATAATATTTTGGCAAAAGAAATTCTGCAACACACTGTCATACTTAAAATATCTAATTTCGGCAAATATCTACTGTATATCTACATGTAGACTTTTCAGTATTGAGTATCCAGTATTAGCCGATTAGTAAATGCCACATTGTTCCTTTTCAATAGAAATGAACATGCTAAAAATACACACACCCCCATAGGTTTATAACAAACGAATGCACCAAAATGTGTTGCTGTTATTGTCTGTTACTTGTTTCCTTTATTTCAGACTGGAATAGATATATTTGTAAGCATGCCTAAAATGACAATTTAAATGAAATTTCTGATTTTCATTGTTGGTCAGTCTAAGGGTGAATTTTAGCTAGGAACATTACAACCCCCCCCCCCCTTACCAAAATGTAAAACTAAAGAGGGTACAATGTTGACAGAAAGCTCACATGGTGTTGAGAGCAACCATTATTTAAAAGCATCAGAACTGGTGGAAAAATCCAAAATTAACCCATAAGAGCCCAGACCCATTTCTCCTTTAAAGGAAATTATGGGAGATATAATACAGACAAAATAGATCACATGGAACACGTTTTGAAAGACGCCATATGGCATTTTCCCTGACAATTTTATTGAAAATATTACAGCAATATTTTCTTAATTTGTTTTATATATATATATATTTTTTTTCAAGAAATGCAATTAAATTTAAAATATAAGATGTTATTAAAGCATTAGAATTGTTAAATGGAATAAAACAAGATTTTTTAAAATTATTATTATCTAGTTCTGTCACTTGTGCTACCCACACAATTTTGGAAATGATGTCATGGGCACAAACAAATTCACACACAGTGACAGGATGTTCATTAGATGTCTCTTAGGGACTTTTAAAAGGTTTGTGACACCTGTATCACTACGGATTCTTATGGGATTCCATCAATCACACTAAGGTATCTTCATCTGCTTGGTTATTATAAACTTACATCCAGGAAGAAGCCCAGAAGAAAGTCAAATGAATTAGGTTTCTTTTTACTTATTGCATTATGCGGTTTACATTTTACATGGATGGTTGAATGCAGAATTCTCTCAAGTTTACTGGGTAGTGTTTAAAATTAGAGATTCCTTCTTGGATGAGGCTCTAGCACATGACACTCTCATAGCCAATGAGGGCCTGCACAAGGCAGTGCACTCCTGATGAGCACAATCTAGCAGTCCATTGGCTTCAAACATATTTCAAACATATCATTTTTTAGACATTTCTAGCTGAGAAAGACTATAAGACAATGCCCCTGATCCACTGCTGACCTCACCAATTCTCTTGTAGCTAAATGATCACAAATCTTCATTCATGGCTCATTCTTCAAAACCTAGTGGAAAGCCTTCCCAGAAAAGTGGAATCTGGAATGCGATGTTAAATGAGGGCATGTTGGTGTGATGATCATGGGTGCAAATACTTTTGGCTGCACAAGTCAACACACTCCTGAGGAATGTAGACGGGTAGCAACAGGAAGGATGTCTGGATATATTTGGATCTAGGGTAGTGATCTCCAGAATCTCCATTCTACAGATCTCCATTTTGATTGTCCATAATCTGCAATCTAATGTATTGTGTTGTATTGTGTAGAATTCATCCCAATAAAAAGAAGTGCTGCTCTCTAGTATCTGGGATCGGTCAAGAGGACCGGATAATTTACGTACTGCTGTTTGTTTTTAAGCTGAAGGTCGACTTCCTTCATTTTCATAGGCACAGAGAAAGCTGAATTTTCTCCTGCTGTAAATGTTCATATGCAAATGAGCATGAGGTGTGAAACTTTCAGCTGTCCTGGATTTCCAAGATGCAAATAGATTTTCTTGACCTGAAAATTCATCCTACCTGGTTTACTTTTTTTTTAGGTAAATTTTTTTACCTCAAATTATCAGATAAAAAAAAAAAAACTACAGTTTCCTTTTCATTTATTGTTTTATACTCGAATTGTCTCTTTCTGTTACATTTTGTTTCGCATTTCTCTTACCAAACTGTTTTACTATGCAAAACCTAAAACTGTTCTAGGCAATAAAATTAATTTCACAATTGAAGATGTGAAGGGATTCAGAGAGATGAAAACAAAGATGGAAAGAGATGGAAAGAGAGATACAGAGCGATGGTGAGAAAGATACAGATGGAAAACAAGAGAGAAGGATACAGCGAGATATACTGTATACAGTATATATCTATATTTCATGGGATGCTGAGAGATACAGAAGAATTCAGGGTGCGAGAGGGATGAACAGAGAGGAGACGGAGAGGTGTAGGAAGAGAGTGCTATAAAGGGATGATGAAAGAGAGAGACAGGTGAAGAAAAAAAGAGAAACATTTGGATGAAGAGAGAAATACAGACGAATGACGAGAAGGCGGTAGGTGCAGGGGAGAGAGAGAGAGAGAGAGAGAGACAGCATGGCTCTAAAAGGAGAGACAGTAAGAGAGGGAGAGATGGAAGGAGAGACGGAGAGAGAAAGTAAGAGAGAAAGAGACAGAAAGAGAGAGATATATGGAGATGGAGGTATAGAGAGAAAAACAGAGAGGGAGACATAGACGGACGGAGAAACAGCGCGCGCGAGAGAGATAGACAGCAAAATAGAGAAAGAGACAGACGGTTAGAGAGCGACGGACAGACAGACGGACAGACAGACGGACAGACAGACGGGTGTAGACGCACCGCTCTCCATCTCGTTGCCCCTTCTTGCGGCCGGTGTGTTGCCCATGACTGGGGGTCCGAGCGCTGGACACCGGCCCGGTTGTGAGCCCCGGAGCGCGGACCTGGAGTCGGTGTGTGTTAGACACAAAGACACACTGATGATTCAGATCCGTTTTAAAGGCGCGCGATGGCGTTAACTCGGGTTAGAGGGCCGCGCGCAGCATCCATCCATCCACCCGCATCATCATCATCATCATCATCATCATCATCAGGCCGGAGCGAGCCCGGACCACGCCGGCGCCCCAGCGCCCTCCTGGCCGCTCGCTCTTATATCCCCTCTCCCCCGGAGAACACGCCCGGCACGTCCCTGTCGCGGCTCTCCGAAAACTCTGGAATTAAAAAACCGGTCATGAAAAAAAAAAAAAAAAACCCAAACCCTAAAAAAAAAAAAAAAAAAACCCGCTAGAGCAGAAACAGCAGCATCACGGAAGGATGCAACCAGGCGACCGACTCGCCTCCATGTCCCGCCTCCCCGCGCGGCCCATTGGCCCGCGCACACCCGACAGGCAGGCGCGCAGAGCGCTGTGATTGGGCGCAGGCGTGGGCGCAGCGGCGTGCTATTGATCAGCTGTCTGAGTGACACATCCCGCCTCCGCTAGGGGAAACTGCCGACCGCGGCCAACCTTTCAATTATCAGACGTTTACAGTTGCGAAAGTATGTGCACCCCATGACCATCAGACCTGTATGAGCTGTAGCCCTTCCTCAAACTCCAAATGTCCCTGTAGAATGCTGAAGGGTTACTGTAGCTCTTCATCAAAATAATGTTACAGCACGACAATGTGCCCCAAGTGAGTGAGCTTCATGAGAGACATGGTGGGGGGGAAGTGTCTCTTACGCCCTGCAACTAACATTATATGCTGTATTTAAATGACCTAAAATGGAGATGTAGATTGGGATGTCAAAAAACACAGCATCGACTAGAGAGTTATTATTTAAATCTTTGAATGTGTTTGTGTAGATTGCTAGCATTACCTCGAGCAGCCACCGATGCAATCTCACTCACTCACTCACTGTCTATAAAGCTTTATCCTGTGTACAGGGTCGTGGGGGGGCCTGGAGCCTATCCCAGGAGACTTAGGGCACGAGACAGGGTACACCCGGAACGGTGTGCCAGTCCATCGCTGGACACACACATACACACACTCATTCACACAATAACGTTAGCCTAATCTGCATGTCTTTGGACTGTGGGAGGAAACAGGAGGAAACCCACCAAGTATGGGGAGAACATGCAAACTCCATACACACAGAGACAGGAATCAAACCTGGACCCTGAAGGTGCAATCAATGATACAATCTAAGACATTTAAACAAGCAATGAAAAATATGATGTTGCACTAAATCTACAGCAATGGCCCAAAAGCCGGGCTTCACAGGCAAATGGGGTATTTATTATCTGACTTCACAGCACTTGTGGATATACTGAATACATGTATGATGAACATTTAATGTGAATGTATCAGAACTGATGATGTCCCACACAGAAACGATTACGTCTTTTAGTGCAGTGATTGTTCTCGGCTGTTGCTGAGGAACTATTGACTTTAGATCAGTCCAGAAAAAGAAGTCTAATGTTTGGTGTTAGGTCTGGTTCTGTTTCATGTGTTTTACTTTAGTGGTTTCAATGGGGCGTTCATTAAATTCACATTATTGTACGAAAAAACTGAAAATATTTGCCCAAAATATGTCTCCGGAAATTAGTACGTTCATGAACAAGACCCATGGGATAGTCCCGCATGATACTGCTACACTCTAAAAACTGCTGGGTTAAAAAACAACCCAACCCTAACCCAGCTGCTGGGTCACTATTGGACAGAACACGCGCTGGGGTGTACCATTTAACCCAGATTTCTGGGTTGTTCCTCTGACCCAATCAGTGGGTTAAATTGACACTCTTGCTGGGTTAAATGTTAAAGTGCTGGGTTATTTTATTTCACCCCACCAGTGGGTAAAATTAACACTCTTGCTGGGTTGACACATTCCATTTGATTTTTCTATTTTCAAAAAAGACACAAAATGTACACARCTTCACATAATGTAAATAGATTGTCACAGAATAAGAAAATGTGAATAAAAACATATAAATTTTTTACCAAAATGTCAGACAAAACCATATAATCTTAAGCTGTCCATTTCTTAAATATAAAATAAATAAATGTAACATAAACACTCTGTAAAAAAAAAAAAAAACAAGAGACCCCTATAAGTCTGATTTGAATTGCATTTTTTTGCATTTAATACAATGGTTACAAACTTTTTATATAGAAGTTTTTAATACAAATCTTATAATGCCCACATGACACAAATATCTCTCATCTTAATATTTTAATCTGTTATTTAACTATTACTATTTAATTTCCTTCAAAAATGACATTAAAAACAAAAATGATAAAACGGTTTTAAATATTATTGATTAAATGTTGGCTGAAAAAACTGTTGTCCTCAAAAATTTAATGACACGAGATGAGTACTCGTGTCCATCAATVTGATCTACAGTATGCTGGAGAAACTCCCAGGTGAGAAGACACTTCTTAACATCAATGACAAAAAAAACAGCCGTCACCAAAGAGTCTGTATCAATAGCGTTGCCTCCAACAAAGGAAAAGGTCTGTCAGGTCCCTCTTGTCTAATCTACAAGGAACAAAACATGGAACAATGCTCCAGTCATCTCCATATTTTGCAGATATCATCCTCATTGTGTTGGTCCACCTATGGATTATACAGCATCACTTAGTGTTGCAATATAACTAACATTTACGTTAAGGACGTACAGCTACATATGTATTTAATGCAAAATATCTTTTTCTCTTTTTAATACACAAAAATACATAACGTGAACATGAATTTAGTGTATATTTCTGACACTAATYTAMCTYACTWTWTAACATGTGAGGGATAACAGGATACGGCGCTCCATCTTTTCAAATTCTCAACAAACAATAGATGAATATAATATTTAATGGTGAATTTACAACTTATAATAAATATTTCATAAGTTTAAAGAAAA
>QMIH01000069.1:135594-155165 GCA_003987875.1 Clarias batrachus
ATCCGCTGTTTTAACCACTGCAGTGACGTCACCGCCAGCGGTCGTTTTCAGAAGTTTCGGCTAAGATGAGCGCGGAGCACCGTAGGATTGTCTGGAGCTCAAATCTCCGAAATCGTTGGGGCACTTTTTTAAATAGACACTATCTTTAATAACCGATTGATGTTTTGAGCTGTACACACATACATTCTCGCTTAAACAACTCTTAAAACTACACTTTGTGACACAATAACAGTAATATTTCAAACATTTTGCAGGCTGCCGTTTGGAGAAATAAAGAATAAACCAATTGTTGGGTCAAAATAACCCAACCAGGTGTTCATTTGTAAATGACCCACTACATCACATTTGACCCAGCATTACCCAACCCAACCATGTGTTTAAAGTCCCCGAAATAACCCAGAATTTTGACCCAGCATGAACAACCCAACAATGTGTTTACAGAAACAAACATTAAAATCAAAACATGTAAAATAAATTAAAAACTAAAAAACAAAAAACAAATTTTAATAAAAAATATATATTGTTGAACAGTGAGGCTCAGAGCTTTAAAAGTGACAACATTTTCAGTTCATTACAGGATTTTTGTCAACATCGTCAGATTTTTGTCAACACCGTTTGTTTAAAAGCCCGTTTTAATAGCGTTTAATTAGGATAAAAAACAACATCCTCTAAATTAATACAAAAAAAAAATCCATCCTTTCTTTTTACCTAAAAACAGTAAAGTAATAAGTATTAAAATCTTAATGTTATGTCATTAAAAATACACGATTGTGGGAACAATTTACTAAAAAAATACATACATAAACCCCAAAATTTCCTATCCGACAATGTTGACACACGGTGGGTGGTGTATTGCCGGTGGGCAATAGTGTTTGCACAGGTAGTCAATCAAATGAGAGTGTGTGTCTGCAGTCTGATCCAGGGTTTCAGTAGACCTGAGCTCAGCCCGATGTACATGTTTTCATAGCACACGACGGTGCCTACTCTTACATTCAGTGAGAAATGCCTGTCACATTATCACAGTATGACGTAAACGTTGATGATGACACTGCCGTCAGTTACAGTCGATAGTGGTATGCCTGCAACACACTCTCATATGATTGACTACCTGTGCAAACACTATTGCCCACCGGCAATACACCACCCACCGTGTGTCCTCTACCATCCTCCAGGTGGTGCTCACACCAAACACCTGCCTGTGAGTTTTTTTTTTCTGCCACATGGGTTTATGTATACAAGAGGTGTGTTCCAAACAGCCTGAAGTACCCTGTGAAGTACACAGTGTGATTCCAAACTGCAGGGAGCAAAAAACTGTTCAGTTCAAAGGGAACTGTGAACGCTGTAGGGAACGAGTGAACATCAGGTCTTCACTTCATCAGAAATGGAAATAAAAAAAATCCCAACAGTCATTGTGTCTCGCTGGAGCTTGAAAAACTATGTAAATATTTTTCAATATTATCAAGGATGATATTTTAAAATTACACAAATTCACATTTTACCACAGCACCCTGTGAAGTACACTTCGGAATGACATGGAGCCACAGTGGACACACCTGTTACGCCAGTACAACTTGGAGGAAAAACACACACTACCTCCTAACTCTTACTATAAAATAGTTGTTTTTACAACTATTTTATAATAAGAGTTTTTAATAACATTTGGCTAATTCCACTCCGGCAAATATGCCACTGTGCCTTAAAGTTATTTCTTTCTTTATTTTTCCAGATAATAAACAAAAGAACAAAAGTGAGTAAACAACAGCCTGGACGATCAGTGGTTACATTCCAAATACATTTCCATTCTCTTTACTGATCCGCTATGTAAAGTGTGGGAGGGTGTCATAATGGGAATATGCTCCCTATGTTGTGCACTACGGGTTCAATATTAAAGTGTTTGAGACTCAGCCAAACGTCTTGCTCGCGAGTGAAAAAATATATGGGTTAAAAACTCAAAGTAGTGTCATCTCCTGGACTGTGTTGGTATTGCATTAAATATACCAGTGATTTTTTTTTTCTTCCTTACCTTCCTTCCTTTTTTTTTTTTTTGAGGCAAGACATACTATAGTAGGCCTTAAAGCATTTTAGCAATTTTATATAATAGGCAATATGAAGGACTGAATTGTACTTCATTTTAACCATCTATACAGATATGACTGAGCAAAATCTTTTTTTTTTTTAATAGGTCACATATGAAAAGAAATAGTCATGCATCTGTGCCACTTGAATTTTACGTGTTTACAAGCAAATTGATTAACCACAGAACACTTAAGTACATTGTTACTGTACTTAAGTATATATTTCATGCATGTGTACTTTACTTGAGTAAACTTATTAATGAAAACTTTTTACAAAATACAACAAATGTCTGTAGATCTGTTTTAATGAGGTAGAAATGTAAATGTAGAACTTCTACTTTAACATAAATAATATTGTATTACTTCAGGACTGTAAATGGAAGACTTTTACTTGAGTACTATTTTATCTAGAGTATCTTTACTTTTACTCAAGTACAGGACTTGTTTACTTTGCTCACCTGTAAAATCAATACAATATGGGGGGTTAGCAAAAAATAAATAAAATAATAATAATTAACAAAAAATAGTAAATAAATAGTTAAAATTAAAAAGTAAAAAAAAATGTAAGAAGTAGTAAATAGACAGTAATATAAAAAGGAACAATAAATACAGAAATACACACTGACTACACATATAATTACAGAAATAAATTCTATAAATAGTATTTTTTTTACTAGCAGTGTAAAAAAAAGGATTGGGCACACATTAGTTTATTTTTTCTGTCTAGTTTTTTTTTTGCATTAATAATAAAGACCATAACAATATGATTATATTTTTTTGTTGTCTTCTGATAATAATTAGAGATAATTTATGACAATAATTGAACTTATTTATTTTTATTATTTGACATTCAAATGTATTTAATCATATATTTGTTAAGTTTAAATTCATTTAAAATAACCTACAGCATACAATACAAACAAATAAAATAACTCACAGAATACAGAGTTTTTATTGCACGAACATTTTATTTAATTCATTTGATTAATTTATTTTATGTCATGCTCAAAGCAAGCACTTTTTTATTTCTGTTTAGTTTTCATTCTTTTGTGATCATGATTCGGCTTATATTCTTAACAATACAGATGGATTAGGTTGAAGCTGGTAATCAGTGGTAAAAGCTGTGAAGCATGTCCCATGTTTTAAAAACATTTTTTATTTTGCATCCATCTAGCGCAGATGGGATCAGCTGATGATAAAATGTCATTTGACAACTTGACCTCTTTATCTTCACCATTCACTTCTCTTGGGCACTGGCCTGTACTTCATCCACACCAATCTTTCATTCTGCATATAATATTAACAATATAAAGTTCTCCACTTTCTAAGGTCCAACTGGCCAACACCTGTGGTAATGTAATTAAATGCACCTCAACTGTGATTTAAGACAGAAAAAAACTGAACTTTCTCTTTAATTTGTTGATATTTACTTAATAATTACTTAGTAATAACCTTTAAACAAATAAATGATAAAAACAAATCTACAAGAAATAAATACATTGATTTTTCTCAATAAATCTAAAAAACAATTTGATACTTAAATAATTATTAATTAATAGACGGTAATCGTGATTAATCATTGACCATTCTCAACATGAGATCCACATGAAAAGTCTCAGCAGGAAATCTAAAGCCGTATGATGTTATATAAATTCACTATAAATTTTACTATTATTTTATACAAATTTCTGTTATGATTTTTTAAATTATTGTATTAATTGAAGTATTGACTGTCCATAATCTGTTAGGAATGAGTGTATTAAAATAAGAAACATTATACTAAAAATAAATTGATCCACACAGAATTTAAAGTTTATTCAAAGCCCTTTATTAAGTCCTGTATTAAAACCTTTATTAAGGTTTTCAGTATTAGTTTTTTTTTCCATGCTCAAAACTAAAGTATTTAACTGACATTCTTTTGTATAATTAAAATGGTTCAGTTGATATTAGAATAAAAAAATGCAGCTGGTAATCGGTGGTATAGGCTGTGAATCGAGCTCCATATGCATGTTGTTGATGTTAAGGCATTTAAGTTGTGCATCCAAAGTCATCCAACAGGTTGGCCAGACTGGTCAGCCCGATGTATCTCTGCTTATTGTTGTTCTTGTTCTCCTGACTTTCTGCCTGCGTGGGCCAGTACTCTATCCAAGTGCTCGTTCTGATCGTGTAGCGGTAACTGACAAAAAAGATAGAAAGCTTTTAATGAGAGAACCCTATTTTATATGAATTTTACCATTCAGTTAAAAAGAAGTTTATTTGTCTAGTGCTTTAAGTGTGCACTTAAATTTACTCACTATCTCACTCATCATCGATATCTCTTTATCCTATATGCAAAGACGCGGGCGGCCTGTCCCAGGTGACTTGGGGCACAAGGCGAGGCACAGTCTACAGGGTGCAACTCCATTGCAGGGCGCACACACACACACAAACGCTCATTCACAAACTACGGGGAATCTTTTGGGAATGGCAAGTAGCCTAGAATACATGTCTTTAGACTGTGGGAGGAAACCAGAGCACTTAAAGGAAACCCACCAAGCATGGGGGGAATGCGCAAATGCCATGCACAGAGACCTTGAGGTGGAAATCTAACCCGGTCCCTGAGGATTCAAGGTGTCGGTGCTAACCACTAAACCTCTGTGGTGCTTTGTAATTAAATTTAAATATCCAGATTATGTACATTCTACTCCAATTTGACTGCACAGAAATGGTGGATTTTGTGTTTTGGTGAACTTTAATTTGGGAATGGATGTTTCAGTTGTTGCCAAACATTGTTCTACTGACATCAGCATTGACTTACATACAGCCTCTTGGGCAGGTAAAGGCTGTGCATTGCATTTAGAATGAGACTGTCAACGGTCTAGAGAACTGTTTAATTGTAGGGGTAATGCTCTTGCCCAAGGACCCACCAGTGGTGATGCTTGAATGACCTTTCGATCAGCAACCCAGAGCCTCAACCACTTGAGCAACTACTACTTCTAATCACTAGATATAATGAATACACTAAACCTTTTACTGATATAATCAGGATGTGCACTAAACATTGTTTAAAACTATAATTAAATGCACCCTGAATAAGAACCCCTGTATTGAAGCAGATGATGGGACCAAACCTACAGCTTCAACTTCAGTCTACAACTCTGTGGATATGTAGCAAAAAAACTTAAGCCAAAAGACTTTGTATGCTGTAACCATTTAACTTCCCATTACTAGAACTAATAGGCCCCAAATATTATACAGCTTGATGATGCCCCTGTAAGCTAAACAAACCCTGCTCCATGAATACATGGTGTGTCACAGTTTTAAGTGGAAGAACTCGTGATTCCCACATCGAGACCTGACTATACTCAAACTCACTGAACACTGATGCTAATCTTGTAAATGAATGAACACAAATCCCCACAGCTACACTCCAAACTCTAGTGGAACATGTTCTCAGAAGAGAGGAGCACATTATAACAACAAATGGGTAAGGCTTGAAAGAGACATATTATATATGGGTGCCATGGTCAGAGGTGCACAAACGTTTAGTACTGGAGTAAAGACATGACCCTTACTTTTTTCCAATCAGTTTTGGCTCAGGACCCATGATGAGATAGTCCTTGCCTTCCTTCAAACCAAGCTTGTCTTTACAAAGGGTATGAGCGTAAAAGTCTCTTACGTCATTCAGCACATTTCTGTCAGTCCCTATAAAACACAAATATGCAGGTTAAATATAAAGTAGCCAGCAGATTGATGATATTGGTCTCTTTGCAGTATATGTTTAAGTATATTTAAATATATCTTATATTATTATTTTTCTTTTTTGTATATTTTTGTTTTTATTTTACTTTTAAATTAGAAGCTCTACTTGCTGCAACTTAGCATTTCTTCTGCACTCACCGTCTTTTATAACCTTTATTATGGAGAAAGTGTAGACGTCTGTTGCTCCTAATCTTGTCACCATTTCCAAAGTTGCTTTGTAAACTGAAAAAAGGGTTAAAAAGTTGTCTAGAGTGAAGCAAGGTATTTAAATAAATAAATAATATGATATAAATTTTAATTAACTATTTAATTATGAATTAATTAATACAAAAAATCTTTAGGTATGCAAAGTTCTATCTAAACTTTTATTTTATTTTTAACCCCCATATATTCCTTTAACGATCAATAATACAGGTCCTAAATGGTGCTTTGCTGATTTTGATCAGAGCCAGTGTAGAGAATACATACTAAAGTCCTTGTTGTGGCAGGCTTCTTTATTGCGCTCAGTTTCCTCTGGAACTTTTGGCTCCTTCAGCCGAGGGCAGTTTGCTGGAGGCATAGAAAAAAATCAATTAGTAACAGGAAGTTAATTTCAACTCATCACAGTGTGCTGTCTGTTTTTATATATATAACATTTAATTTCTATTTATTAACAGTGATCTGCCATTCAGTAACATATTCACCAGTCGGCTAATTCTTATGAAATTGACTGTCATCTTTCAAGGTTTGTTTCTGCAGCCGAACAATTTAAGTTATGGCTCGGTCTTGGAGCATTTATAGTTGAATTATCTTTTATTTTGTATAAACATTTTATTACATTGTATAACATTTTGACTGGAGTGGCCAAGTTTGAAGAACTGCACAATCCATATGGATCCCAAACTTGTTGATTTAATTGTTGACAAACAAATCCATATCACAAATAAAACATATTAAACATTTTCTCACGAATTAGGATACCTGGCAATTCCCTCCCACCAGCCAGCTCTTTGGCCTACACAAACTAACAGACCGGTTTGACGAATCATTGAAGCTTATCATTTGGATTTGTAGCTTTTTGCTTGCTAGTGTGAAGGCTTTGTTAATCTGTTTCAAATACAATTTAAAATTTGAAACAGAAATTACTCCAGTTGGTTAACACTTCCGCTCTTTGATTTTCCAGTTTATCAAAAACCATAAAATCATAAGGAAAGTAGAAACTGCAACTTATTATTATTATTTACATTTTTACATTTTCAATACACAGAATTTTAATGCTGTAACATACATTCAGCACAGCTGCAGACTTCTGTAGGGCATAGGACATAGATCGAGCCGCTCGTCTGCTGCATGTGTGGGTCATAAAACTTCACACACGTGTTCTCTAAAAAAACAGAACTGATTAGAATATACATTCTGTGTGTGTGTGTGTGTGTGTGTGTGTGTGTGTGTGTGTGTGTGTGTGTGTGTGTGTGTGTTAATGTGCAGGTACATTTGTAGGTTAGCATACAGGTGAAAAAAAAAAAAAAAGAATTTCCCAAGTCAAGTGTATTGACAAATACAGTATAATGTGCCTAAAATAATAAGACAATTAATTTTGATACTTCATTCCTTTATTCAACACAATTATTCAACATTCAAAATAGTAGTGGAATAAGTATTTAATAACCTTGAGATTAATAACTGGTTGATGCCCCTTGGCAGTAATAACCTCAACCAAGTGCTTCCTTTAGCTGTGGATCAGACCTGCACATCGTTCAGGAGGAATTTTAGCTCATTCTTCCTGGCAGAACCTCTTTAGCTCTGTCATATTCGTTGGATGTCTCATGTATATGACTCCAACGCATTGCATATCAAAATTTACTTAAGGTCTGGGCTCTGATTTGAGCACTTCAAAACACAGATTTTCTTTTTCTGAAGCTATTCTGTTGACTTGCTCTGGTGTTTTGGGTCATTGTCCCATTGCATTATTAGGCACATTATGTTTGTTAATACTCACATTTTAAGAAAAACTGATGCGGAAATTCCAGTGCCTTTTCTTGCCACCATATATAATGCCGTGAAAAAGAGTTTCAAATCATGCAAATTTTTATATAACACAAAGATAACTTGAGCAAATACAAACTGCAGTTTTTAAAATGATGGTGTCATTTATTAAGGGAACAAAAGCGCGCCAATACTTTCATATATGAAAAAGTAACTGCCCCTAAATATAACAACTGGCTGTACCACCCTTGGAGGCAACAACCACAATCAAGCGTTTGCGATTCCTTAGTCTTTCACAACGCTGTGGAGGAATTTTGTCCCACAGTTCTGCAAAGAAGAGTTTTAATTAACCACATTAAAGGGGTTTCGAGCATGAATGTCCTGTCTAATGATCTCAGTTGGATTTCAGACTTTGACAATGCCACTTTTTGTTTTCTTTTGACACATTAAGTAGTGGACTCACTGATCAATTTCCTGCTGCAGAACTTAAGTCCGCTGCCAATTGAAACCACAAAACCTGTTTCATCAAATATARCCCCAGACCATCACACTACCACCATGTTTGACTGTAGATATATTGTTTCATGAAATGTTGTTAGTTTTGCACCAGATGTAATGAGATGCACACCTTGCACTTCTACACTTTTATCTCATTAGTCTACAGAATATTTGCCCAGAAGTCTTGGGGTTAATCAAGATATTTTTAGTAAAATGTGTGATGAGCCATTATGTTCTTTATGACGCTTTAGCCTTGGAACGCTCACATGGATGGCGTTGTTGCCCAGTCGCTTTCTTATTGTTAATTCATGAACACTGATCTTATCTGAGGCAAGTGTAGCACGTAGCACATAGCATCACACACATGTGCTGTTCCCGGTGGTGATTTTCAGTATGGGTCAATTGTCTCAGAAGATAGGAAAAACTACTGGAGAGGGGGAATGATACTACCGGCGATCGTATCATCAACACCTGGTGGATTCGAATTCAATAGAATTTTCATCTCTGTGGTTTGTTAATTTAAAGAGTCACAAATGAACAATTAATTGACAGTAGTCAAAAGATCTGGACAATATTCACAAAATAGCTTTCACAAAACAGTTGACTCTTCACACAATGTGACAAAGAAAAGTTCCCAAAAAACAATAGTGTCTACCTCTTCCACTTTGACCAAATCAATACCATAATAATAATCCTCTAACCAAAATATTGAATTCAACTACTCAGTTGGCAAAAAAATGTAGGTAGCTGTTCGATTTGACCCAAAATACACAATAAAAATATAAATCTCTTTAAAAATCTCTCTTTTCAATATCTTTGAACAAAGTTCGTGAATCAAATGTTCCAATTCAAAGAGTTGACACTCATTCAATCAGAAAAGAATAATAGTCTCACATTCTTTTTTCACACTCACTACACCACATTTCTCACTAAACTGATGTTTAACACACGTTTCTGAAGGAATGCTTGGTGCTGCTCTCTCAGTTTTTTCTGAATCTCTTCTTATGTTGCCAGCAGCAGTTGTGTGACCGGTGGGTGGGGCTTACAAATGAGCTGCTACCATAGGCCCTTAGAACAATTACAACTGTCAGTCACTGAAATGAGGCCTGTGATTGGATGAATCTTAAAATTTATGAAACTTTCCTCTTTTTTAAAATTTTTTAAATTTTTTAGCTTTTTTCAACTTTTAGTTCTTTAGAAATTGTTCTGCTTCATTTTATGAGCTCCTGGATGAGTCGTCATTATGCTCTTGGAGTAGTTTCGGTAAGCCCACCACTCCTGGAAAAGTTCACCGCTGTTCCAACTTTTTCTCTTGTCTTATGACTCTCTCACTGTAGTTTGCTGTCATAAAAGCTTAGACATGTCTTGTAACCCTTTCCAGACAGATGGATGTCAAATAATTCTTCTCATATTTTTTGGATCGCGGCATGATATGAGATCTTTTTGTGTGCTTCCCTTTGTCAGACAGGTTATATTTAATTGGTTTGTTTTGATTCAACAGGCCTGGCAGTAATCAGACCGGGGTGTGGCAAGTAAAGTTCAACTCAGCTTTTCACAAAATGTGGCTAATCAACATTAATTCATCATCTTCTCACCTTTGCTGTAATACTCGTATACCCTTACTGCTGCTGGTTGTGGAACACCGACTTTTAACACCATGTGAACTCTGAAAGCAATTCTTTCTTTATACTCATTTGAGACCTGAAGAGAGAGACAAAGTTAGAAAAGTTATTAAGATTAACTGCATGAGAGCCTTTTCCTTTGGGAAGGTAAGAGATGATCAATAAAAGAAGAAGAAAAAAAAAGCTTTAAGTTTGTAGACGAACATAATTTTGTATTTTTTTTTAAGCCTGATAAAATGCTACAAAAGTAACATATTACATGATGCATGAAATAAATATGCTGTATGAATGAAGAGCAAGCAACATGGAATTTCTATAGATTTGTTTGTAGTAATCAATCCTCAGTTACAAGACTGGAAGTGTTAATTTTTCAAGTGGATATGAGCTGAATTTTCAAGTGTTCAGGTTTATTGCTCAGTTTATTATCCTTATCTGTTGTCCGTACCTTGTCCAAGTAAATGATAAGGGATCCTCTCTCTGAAAGCTGTTTGTTCAGCTCAAAACTCTGAATATACCGGTCTTTCTTTTCCATCAGCTGAAAAAAATATATTAAAAAAACTTTGATTATGATCCTGCACAGTGATATTGTATTCCCTAATCAAGATTTATAGATGTTTAAACACTTTAAATGGTGGGTATGATGTGAGATCCAACATGGATTTTTTTTTAACCAAATGGGTTCCTCATGTTGTTTTACCTGTTATTTCAGTAGTGCTTTTTTTTTTTTTTTTGATAATTCTGACATGACAGAAAATTAAGTTAAAGCAAAGGTCAGAACAAACAAGAATTAAATTTACTAGGTGTATATATACAGTATATAATGGTACATTGGCATACGAATTTTAAGGCGAGGTGAGTTCTTAGGGCGAAATTGTGTATTGCAAAACGCATTTACCCATTCGAAATAATGTAAATGCAGGTAATCCGTTCCAGCCATTCAAAAATATTCTCCATTAGCCACACTGTTAATTTCAGCACTATAGACATAGTCATTTGTATTATAAAGTACCACTTTATACAGTATGTATATTGGCTCATACATTTTTCAGGTCCTCTGTATCTACTATGAAACCTGTTAGCATGCCAATGTCCAGGATTGTCATAGTAGCGTTTCTTGTTTCATCCAGAAACCTGATTAAAACACACAGAACAAACATTATAGATCTGACCATAATGTACAGTGCTGTGAAAAAAAAATGGCTCAGTATCCTTTTTTTATGTGCAAATCTGTCACACATGCATAATTGAGATCATCAAACACCATTTAATATTACACAGTGATAATCAGAGTAAATATAAAATGCAGTTAAATTATTATTTAATTTATTAAGGGAAAAAAAGCTGTCCAAACCTATGTGAAAAAGTGGTAAAAAAGCCACTCCTGACCAAAAAGTACACACAGTCTAGTCTAATATTTTCCAAATTTGTGATTCGGAAATCACATCCTGATTGTCCCCAATAATATATTCTGTTGACTGATGAGGCAAAAGACAGTCGTAACTTTTTGGTGTGGCCTAGTCAAAGTCTGGATTTAACTTTAATTGAGATACTGTGGCATGACCTTAAACAGATGAAAACTATTCTACAAAGAAGAGTGTGCCTAAATCCTTCACAGTGATGTGAAAGACTTCTTTCTAGTTATCGCAATTACTTGACGTCAGTTGTTGCTGCCAAGGATGGCACCTGTTATTAGGTTTATGTGGCAATTACTTAGGGCCAGGCAGGTTGCATAACTTCTCTTTAATAAATGAAATAATTTAAAAACTGCATTTTGGATTTACTCGGGTTATCTTTTTTTAACATTTAAAATTTGTTTGATGATTTAAATCAGTTATATAGTAAATACTTTATCGCTGCACTGTATAAATGTACAGTATAATACAATGATCCTGATTCCAACCACTTTAGTACAGAAATAATAGTTGTCAAATGCATATACATATTATACATATATATGGTAAAAAATAAAAACATGTTTATAGTAAAATAAAAAATATTTTTTATAACCAACACTTGTACACAATATCACAAAAGTCTTAGGTCACAAGAGTAAAGTAAAAAGAATTTAAAAGTTTGTTCATTTGTCATATTTTGTAAATTTGTATGTTTATAATAGGCATAAAAGAAATGAGTACAAATCACAAATGCTATATACCAGACATGTCCCTGAAAATAAATGTAAATTAACAACATATTACATTAGCTTAGAAAGTTTGGAACTAATAATGCACTTATTTTGCAAGCCTGCTTCTTTTGAGAGCTGAAATTATTATTTTATATTGGGCTACACATTATATATACTATATATAATTTATTTTAGTGTATACTTTGTTCATTCATGATCATCAGTGGCACTTACTTGTGCAAATAAAAATCTGTTTTACTTACTTGGTCTCTATGACAATTGTGTAAGTCGCATGTGCATCTTTGTAGGAAGCTGCAAAAAGATACAGATGGTCCTGTATATTATATAAAACCGTTCACAGAAAGTTTCTCATAATCGCGCACACACACACACACACACACACACACACACACACACACACACACACACAAATTAAATTCAATACTTAAAAAATGCATTTTGTGTTGACTTTGGTTTATTTCTATGTAATACTAAAATTTGTTTGATGATCTAAATTTCTGTGTGACAAATATGTGAATTAATTTCAAATACATGAAATACATTTCTTACACATAAATGCTTTTAAGATTCTTGAATCCTGAAATTATTTATGTGTGACAAATATGCAAAAAAACAGCTAATACTTTTTCACAGCACTGTACATATTTCATGTACTGTGTCTGTACTTAAATATGTTGCAGGCGCCTGAAATCAGAAGTGGAGACAGTAACTAAAATTCATGTCCACAGTCAGGAAATTAACACACAGAGAAAGATAGAGAGAGAGAGAGCGTCTTACCGAGAGTTGGTGAGCTGTACACTATTAGTACAATTGAAGGTGAACTTTGAACCTTTTGTCCTTTTAATCAACTAAAATGTAGGAGGACTTTTATTTTAGTAATATTTTTAGGGTATATTTGCTTAATGTATATGATGTCTTTAATTTACTGGTAACTATGGCAGAAGGGCTATGATGGTAAGGTAATGTGTAATAAATCTCACTCCTGTTACCATCTGTCTACTTATGTGTGATTTCTTGTGTTTTCAGGGACTGCTGTGTTTTTTTTTTTTTTTTCGAACACAGAACTGGTAATGTAGGAAAAATAAATTCAAATGCCAAACTCTGCTCAAATTCTGTCTTTCCTTTGAGTCTTTTCCCCCATACAAACCAAACCACATAGTAGTAATTATAAATATTGTAACCTACCAGTTCTGTTTCTGATCATTTTGACGTCCAGATCAAACTTGTTACACTTTGTATCATTTTCACCAGGTTTGGTATAATACAGGGTGACAACCTTGGAGAGATGTCATAATTTATTAGTATAATAATAATAATAATAATAATAATAATAATAATAATAATAATAATAATAATAATAATCTGTGCTTAACAGCCAGTAAAACAAATGTAGCACTGAATGCGTATGTGGATTTTTTTTTTGTCATTAAAATTGTAATATTTTTGCAAGATCTGTGAGCAAAATAATTAACTTCTAAACTCTTTTATAATCTTTGCTTCTTTTCTTTTTTCTAGAATGATTTGTTTCATCAATTATTCTCAAACTAATTTGAATATTTCTGACATCATTTCCTGTGCCCTTTTTTGCATTTTGATGCACTGCATTTTTTGTATAATTCATGTCACAATTGATACACCATATCTACAGTATATAAATAAAATGACACAAAAAGTAAAATGGGTTCATCAAATGCCTCCAAGCAGTAAATATTGTTCAATAGAACACCATAGTGGGTCACTTACCGATATGGAGCCTTCACCTTTCCCAGACGCTGTAACTGTTAGGTCTCCATTTGCCATGAACTATAAAGCAACAAAATATTTAAGCAAATAAAATTTTGACTTTAATTAACAACAGAGTTTTTCAAACTTATATCAGTTTTGTTCTATAACGCCAACTACGTCTCTCCTGCTATCTATTGTTTCCGGTTGTGTAAATACGCAAGTGTGCCCGAGATCAGAATCGATGTTACAATGTGCATGCAAACCTGCAAGGGGATTGGGGAGATGGACAAATTGTGCTCGGGAGAGGAACGAAACAATTGTTTTCAGTGAAAAACGCCCACTGTTCTGGCACCTAGATTGTGGAATGAACTTTCTCTAGAAATGTCAATACAGCAACCTTTAAACAACAACTAAAGACATATATATTCCCCTCTCTGAAAAAATGAATAGATCAAATAAATAAAAACCCTTTGCAACAGTGTGACTCAGGGTACTTGGTTAGTAACCTAGAAACCCAGTGTAGGGATCTAGCCAATGATGGAAACTTCAATGCACACTCTGGATAAGAGCTTCTGATAAATTCCTGTATTCATGTTTCCCTCCATCATATTCAAGATGTACTGTATATCTGCCTGTTGAATATCCAATGAAGTTGGAATCAACTATAACCCTGACTAAAATAAAACACTTTTGGAATGTGAATGAGAGTATTTCATGTGAACATTTGAAAATGGATGTATGAAATAGTTTGTGTTTTTATTTATTTTTCTCTTTCTTCCTGTGTTCTTACCTTGTCTGAGCGCAGAAGGCTTTTGTCCATTCTGGAGAATGAGCCTTTGAAGGCTGTATTTCTTGCAGTAGAACTAACGATGACCGACAAAGAACCCTCAGTGGAAGGAGGTTTTGCAATCATGTACTTAGCTATAGCCTGAAACACCACTGCAGTAGACTGTGTAAAGATAAGAACCATTTATTTGCACTTACATTAGCAACAGTGAAAGAACGGCAAACCTAGGAATAGAGCTGATGCATTATAAATAAATAAATAAATAAATAAATAAATAAATAAATAAATAAAATCATACTAATGTTTTGTCCACCGACCCAGGACATCTCTTTAGATATACACTATAGTTCACAGAAAATACTAATCTGTCTCCATTGCATATGTGAGTTACATTGGAAAATACAGAAGTGTCTATTAACGCTAAATGAGGCAGTGACTTGTGTTTGACGCAGGCGTATTTCAAGCAACACTAACTCATCATCTATACCGCTTAATCTTGTATTCAGGGTCACGGGGGCCTGGAGCCTATCCCAGGAGACTTAGGGCACATGGCAGGGTACACCCTGGACAGGGTGCCAGTCCATCGCAGGGCGCACAGTCACATACACTCACTCATTCACACACTACGGACAATTTGGGAACGCCAATTAACCTAACCTACATGTCTTTGGACTGTGGGAGGAAACCGGAGTACCCGGAGGAAACCCACCAAGCATGGGGAGAACATGCAAACTCTATGCACATAGAGATGGGAATCGAACCTGGCCGGGGACCGAACCCGGACCCTGGCGGTGCAAGGCGACAGTGCTAACCACTACACCACCGTGCCGCCTTATTTCAAGCAACAATGCACTTTAAATAATCTTTATTACATTTATTTAAATGTAACAATATGCAGCACCTTACCTGAGTGGAACTATATCCACCAGTAAATTCTTGATTTGATTTCAGCCATCGTACAACGAGTTTGGCACGCTCAAAATCACGAACCTCAAGGAGTGCCTGGAGCGCGTAACCAGTTGCCTCTAAGGTAAACAAACGACTCTCTCTCACCGGCCAGTGGCTCCTGTCTTTAATACACACACACACACACACACACACACACACACACACACACACACACACACACACACACAGGTAAGTCAAAATTGTCAGCATTCTGGCTATATTAAAACTTCTTTTGGCTGCAATGTCTTATCAGCACTTTTTATGTTCAAGGCTCCTGTCTCCCTAGTCACTGCTTTACAGGTGTGAATGTGTTAATTTGTAACTGGTGATGGGACATCAATTCATTACTACGATCCTGAGAGTAAATGGAAGCGTATGGAAAAGGGGAACTTCCTCAATTGGAGACCAAGAAAACAGTTCAGCTGTAAAAAATTGATGCTTACAGTTTTCTGGGATTCTTAAGGGCAAGTACTGGTACACAGTCCTCATTACAGTGAGATTTATTGATGAAATGAAGCCTAAATTGAAAGATCTTACATATAACTGATGTCCATGAATGTTGTTAGGACTACATTGCTTTATTAAACCACTATTGATCCAGCTTTTAATAATGTATTGGAGGATTGCTTGATTAGTTTATTTATTTTTAAATTGTTACTTCTATATACATCTCTCCGCTGAGTATCAACGGCTCCTCTGTGGAGATCCTCGAAAGCACCAAATTCCTAGGTGACCTCACCTGGTCCCTCATCACCAGCTCCCTGCACAAGAAAGCCCAACAGTTTCTCTTTTTCCTGGGAAGGCTGAGGAAGGCCCAGCTTCTATGGAGGGACTATTAAGAGAATCTTAAGCAGCTGCATCACTGTCTGGTTTGGGAACTGGGCCATATCGGACTGCAAGACCCTACAGCGGATAGTGAGGACAGCAGAGAAGATAATCGCTGTCTCTCTCCCCTCTATTGAGGACATCTACAACACACGCTGCATCCGCAAAGCCACCGGCATTGTGGTTGATCGGACACACCCGTCCCACACTTTTTCCACAAGCCATCCGTCTCCTCAACAAAAAGGAACTAGACTGATACACACACAAACACACACACTATCACTCAGCGTAACTCAACTACCTCAAAACATTGAGACTGGACTGACTAATCAACAAAAGCGCAAACACACTGATCTATGCTAACAAACTATTGTACACACCAACCTGTAAATGCTCTTTTGCACAATATTTATTACTGGATTACCATCTGCACCAATTTTTTAAAATTCTTGCTGCTACTTTAAGGCACGTTCACGGTTTCTGCACAACCTCAACACCACAGAGTATCATGTTATGTTGTGTTTTTTTGCATTGTCACTTTGTCACTCTTGTTGCACATTTGCACATCCACTTTATGTTGTCTGTATAAAAAATAAAAATAATAATAATAATAAAGTTTGGCTAGTTAGTTTTTGTTAATTTATGTTATTAAATTAATTGTGTCAGGTCAATCTGCTAGCCAGCTAACTAGGCCTCTTAGTTAGCTAGTTAGTTTTTCTGTTAACCCATGTGGTAAATTTATGTTGCATGTAGCACCTAGGTCCTGGAGAAACGTCGTTTCGTTTCATGTGTACTAACTGTATATGGTTGAAGTCACAATAAAGCCTACTTGATCTTGAACTTGAAATCCAAAACTAAGAAGCAACCACTTTGGGATGAGAAATGTTCTTTGCCTTACCGGATGAGGCAAAATTGAACAAAAGGTCAGAATCCAACATTCCAGCATTTGCAAGCGCACAGGATGCCATGGCCACTGCGTATGGATCATCTGTATTTCGAATGTTGTTTTCAATGTAACTTGCTGCCTTCCTCATGTGCTGTGAAAGCGTCTGAAAAATGTCAAGATAAATGAAATACTGGTAATTAAGTGAGAGATCAAAATTAAATATTATTTGGGACAGAGTGATATTTAGATATAAATAGACTATATAGTATATTTTAAGTCAAGTATAAAGTCAATGCATTTAACTTCTCTGCATTAAAAAATACGATGCTGAATGATGTATAATGGTATAAGGGCATATTTTATAAATAAAATATAATGATTGGAAAGTTGCTGTTATATGATGATTAAAACACATTGGGACTACTATAGCATACTATAACAGCATGACACACATCATTTTTTCCTTACTTCAAAAATACTTATAATCCATATATAAAGCTACACAAATGTGGCTGTATAAATTATCTTGTCAGGAAGTGTTAGTAGTAGGTTCATATATTGTGGAATAAAGCGAAAACAAGCAGACAACATCATTGAACACTGTAACTATTACCTTACAGGCTACCAGCAATAACTCACAAGCATGTGCACAGGTTAAAGCTGGTCAGTTCAACTACAGTCCAATCCACACACTGAACCGGGTAATTAATAGATAAGTTGAATTATCTGTGTTTTAGTAAAAGAATCACCAAACTCTAGGACTGCAGTTGCAGATCCCTGGTGTAGTGAATTTGTATAGGTGCGCTGACAGGGTGCGAGTGACTGTTGAGGCATGTGGCATAAAGTGATGGTTATAAAGTGATCAGACTCAGGCTGATGTGTAGTGTAATTCTGCCTTGGATGAGATAAACAAACAAACTAGAAAGGAAACCTGGTACTGCTGTAATAACGTTCAGATTGGCACACAGATTAAAGACAGATTAGTAAGGCAATAATGTGTGAATATAAAATGTATAAATGTCTTTTCCTTTTTAAACATTTTTACCAGACTTCTGATTGCTGTCTCGAGGATACTGTATTCCACTCATAGCACACTTTTGGTTTGTTTATCAGGAATAATAATAATAAAACAACAACAACAACAGAAGTTTGACAATAAAATACTGACAAATGTAACATTTACTGATGTTCTATTGCTGAAAGTAGGCCACAAGTACTAAAGATATCACAGCCATGCTGATATCCAGCACAACAGCATGACCGACTGTGATATTGTTTTTATACAGGAGTTCCACAAACATTTGCTCCACCAACACATATTGTTCTGTGACTAACTATGACTGGTGGAGCTGGCAACTGACAGTTAGTGACCAACAGTTGTATAGTGTAATTTCCCTGTACAGCATAATCAACAGTGTAATTAACAGTCCTGAGAAACATATTAGTTTTACTTTATCAACTACCTTCTGGGATATGGGGCTGAATCCCAAATATATTCAAATGTAAAGCAATTACGGTATGTAGGGAGTACAATCCTCTCACAAAGTAGTGCCCTTGATCAAGGGTTAGAGGGGGATTTGGAATTCAGCCTTGTGTTAAAAGCAGATTAGCTTTGTAGCTTGCATTTTCTGCGAGCAAAACAAGATAGAAGGCTTGGAGGCAATTCAGAACAACTTAGCAATTACTAGACAATTATTAAGGAGACAAAATGCTGCTTAAGAAGGTATAAGGTTATGATATATATTTTCTTGCTGAAAGACCTTCCATGATCAAGTTTAAATGTTGATTTGGCCATGCAGCTGCTCTCTCCCCTCTGCAGACCATACAGACCTACTTTCACCCTTGCTTTGACTGACCATTAGTGTAAGTAATATTTGTTAGAACACTTGTGATGCAAACTGATACAAACAGTATCTCACACCCGAGAAAAGTGAGTACACCCCTCACATTTCAGCAACCACTCTTATATGTACTCAAGGGACAATATTATTGAAATGAAACTTGGATATACTTTAGAGTAGCCATTGTGTATAGCTTGTATAACAATATAGATTTACTGTTCTCTGAAAATAACTCAACATACAGACATTATTGTCAGAATAGCTGGCAACGAAAATGAGTACGCCCTAAGTGATCATGTCAAAACTGTGTCCAAAGTGTGAGCACCGTGTTATGAGGGGGCGCTTCAATATGGCGGCCCTCGGTATTTAATATTATATGGGAGCCCCAACGCAGGACTTGGAGGGATATGGGCCGTGGATTGTTTATTTCGGGAGGAATAATCGGCTCGCGTGAACACCACAGAGTTTATAAGGAGAAGGAGGGCGCGCTTATGGCGGCGCGTGTCACGGTG
>QMIH01000069.1:158634-168723 GCA_003987875.1 Clarias batrachus
TTGCTGGGTTAAATTAACCCAGCATGTAGTTGGTCCAATATTTATCCAGCAGCTGGGTTAAAAACAACCGAGTTTGGGTTGTTTTTAACCCAGCATTTTTTAGAGTGTAGTATTGTCCATTGAGAAGAGAGAGGGGAGTACTCACTTTTGTGTCTTTTATTCAATCAGATGTCTTGCTTATAGATAACTATTGTATAATAAAAATGAACATGGCTTTGTATGGTTATAATATGCATGAGGAAATCCAAACTGTGGAAACACATAGGATGAAAATAACTCTTATTTTTATTGTATATCTACTGATTGAAATACTGAAGAATGATTATAGAGAATCAATTGCCCCAATGCTGTAAAAGCAAATATAACTCATTTTCTTAAATAATATTTTTGTAAGACAAATCAAACTTAATAATAATAATAACAATAATAATAATGAACTAAATTTATAGTTGTGCAATCAAGGCATAAGGTAACATAGATACAGTGGGTGTAATTAGTGAGACATGAGACTTGATCACATGATGTGGTGAGGCTCATGAGTAGTGTGGTTATGTGCTATTCAGGTGCTACCCTGACATGATACTTTTTTGCCTTTGTACTTACAGGTATTTTGTCATGACAGATTTGGTGTCCCTCCTGTAATGCGATCAATACAAAAGACGTCACAGTCAGATCAGAACTTCTGCCCTATAAAAAAAGCAAAACTCATTTAGTGGTCAAAACGTGTAGTGTCTCATGGCAGTGCTTTAACCTGTGTGAATAGTAGACCAAGAGGCCTTTCTATTAGGCCCCTAGAAGAGAATTATGCCTGGGGTCCATTCTTAGTACGTCGCTTGAAAGATCCGAGATGAATTGACAGATCTTAGATGAGATCATCGTGCTAATTACGATGCGGCTAATTTGGTTCTTCGACACACCTGTTGTTGATGATTAGTGTAGCTGGATTGAGTTGTCTAGGATTATTGCGCGTTCGTGCGTTTGTTTAAAAGTTGATATGCATCGACAGTAGAAACGTTGATTACCACCATCTTCAACTGGTTGACGAAATGGCGAAAGAGCAGCTCAAGTTTTTTTCTCAAGTGGAGCAAAAGCTTTTATTAAAGGGTTATGGAGAATTTCAAACTTTAATAAATAATTTTAAATAAAAGTAATTATTAAATATGTGAGTGCTGCCCATGTTACATGTGTGTGTGTGTATGTATGTATATATATACTCTCAAATCCTATATTTTAAGTAGTCATAAGTACTTAAGTAACAGTAATTTTCACCTTAAAGTTCCACCAACTTAAATCTATAAAGCTCTGGTAGCTCAGTGGTAAGTGTTTCGGCTGCCATGCGAAAGACCAGGGTTCGATTCCCGAGCTGGATTGAAATTACTTTACTTGCAAGTTCAACAAACTCAAATATTGATAGTTCTGTTTATCTTAAAATTCTCTTAAAATTGGAAACATCATTACTTAAAAAAATTGATGTAACTGATGACCTCAAATATTTTGATTTTTGCCAACTTATTCGGGTTTACAGTGTAAAAGTGAAGTAGAAGAACAAGTATAGTAAGAAGTATATTGTTATGCTGTGCTAAAGGATCCTGTCTATCACACAATACACGAGGAATTTGAAAAGCTCTGCGTATAATCCTCACACCTTCAGTAACCGGTTGCTCTCTCATAAACGGACAAGACATGGCTGCGAAAGGTTTGAGAAAATTACCTCCACTTATATAGACACAATCGGGGGATATAACATTCGGGGGATTGTTACATATTTTTAGACACACACAGAGATTAAAATACGAATGATGACCACAGCCACACACACATGTATACATATACTGTATTTATGTTTAAATAAATCCATCCATATATTCATGCAAGATACGTTTCTTTTCCCACGTGAGTCAGTCCGCGCAGTCATGCTCTTTAACCAATCATATGTGATCTCGCCATTTCAGCCAATCATAACCCGCCAGAAGCGCAGCCTAAATCCTGTTTACATGAAATCAAACCTGCTTTCGAGCAGCTTTAAGCTTACGGACATGTTGCTATGACAGCAAGTGCGAGATGCGCATCGAAGAACGAAACAATCCAAGATCAGGACAAATCCACAACAATCAAATCCAGCTAACTGAGTTAATGACGTACGAAGAATGGACCCCTGGGTTTTAACATAGCACAATAAACATTAAATCATTTATTATATCTTGTTGATCATGTTGAAGGAACCACCATTAATTTGCAATATAAACCTTAAAAAAAGCCTGTCCACTTGCTTTTTTTTTTCATTTGGATCTACAGAATAATTTTTTTTACTTTGCTGATTTTAGTCAAATTTCACCATAAAGATAAAACAAACAAAAAACAAACAGACAAAACAACAACAACCCCCCCCCCAAACAAAACAAAACAAACAAAACAAACAAAAAACAGAGGAAATGAGACAGGAATTTAACATTATAACAATTATTTTCATCAAAATGTAAAATGTGTCACTTTAACCTGATCAATACATAATTTTAAAATGTCAAGTTTTAAACTGTCAGCTGTAGTTACTTACTGCCATAGCACTAGAGGTAGCATGTGTCACTTCAAAGAACTTGCCATCAGACGATTGTGCTTTTGTGATCAGCCAGTTGACAGCATCACAAATTACATCATTTTTTAACTCAATCAACTCATTTGCCAGACTGAACATTTTCACGACGTATGCAGTTAGCCTAAAAAGAATTATGTATAAATGATATTGTAATAGAAAATAAAATAAAGTGAATGTTTTACAAATGCAAGAAAAAATATCTTACAAGTGTGTTAATACAGTACTTGATATATATACTGTATATCAGATTACCCAAGTTTAAAACACAATAGTCACCAGTAATTAAATAATATTGGATGGTAAAACTGTATTTTTCTTAATAAATATTTTACAATTTGTCTCTGTGACCGTTTAATTATCATCTTTACCTCTGGTTTGTTCATTTGGAATAAAAACATCCTATACACCCTGATATTTACAAAGTTGCTCGATGACAATAGGATTCTGAAGAAAATCTGTTACATTGTGTAACTTTTAAACTACTGATATAAAAAACAAAGAAACAAAACCTCACCATGTGCTGCCTTTTTTGTTATCAAAGGAAAAAGAATTATCCGGAATACGATATGTGAGCTCTGTCACATAGCCTGCAATAAATAAATAAATAAATTAATTAATTAATCATGAAAACTAATTAAGAAAGCAGCCTACTGTATATATACACTAATATCTTAAGTGTTAAGTGGCTCTATATGTGTATCTGAAGGCTAGGACTGCTGAGTACTAGCTCCAGCTTACATCCTTGGCTGGACTGAAATCTTTTTCAGCACAAGGATACCACATGTAAATACAAAGGCCCCCATTTAAAGCCTTATATAAAGCCTACCTGTTTTGATGTGTTTGAGAGCTTCAGTGCGTTTATCCACCCCCACATCATTCCACTGGTTGGTTTTGTCCAGGTAATGTGTTGTGATGAGAGGCAGGACCATGGCCATCAGGTTTTGCTCTGCACAGCCAGATGGCTGTTTAATGAGTCTTTCCAGACCTTTACCACTGAGGGCTTCATTAATCATCTGTGCTAATGGCCTGCCTGTAAGAATGGACACCACAGTTTACTTTACCTTGTTGAAATACATATAAATAGCCCTCAGTGGTCAATTATTATAATATCACAGATTTTGTTGCATGAAGTTGTCTTCAGTCATGGCACAACAAACCAATTGTGAATTTAAAAAATCAGTCAAAAGGAAGCAAAAAGAAAGTATTTTTATTACAGAAAAAAAATAATGACAACATAGGACAAACAGTAGTAACTAGTGATGGGTATTGGGTATGAGTGGTCTTATACTTGAGTTGGGGTTTGAGCATCAGCACTATTATAAAGTTATGAGCCTTAAATTCCCTTAAATTTCGGTTTATTTAATTTAATTCATCAATTGCATAGGGTTAGGGAACTCTTCAAATGTATGTTTATTCAGTTGCATTACCTGTTTCAGTAGTCTTACCTCTTACAGCAATGTATGTATGAGCCTCTGTGTCTGGCATTTGGTTATCCAGGAACGGCCTCTTAAATTCTGATCTTTGCTGGCCGCCTGACAAAAACATGCTTTTTATCCACTGATTGTTGATTGTTGCAACCAGAAACTTGCTTCCAACAGAAGAGTAAAGTTAACTTACCATATCTTTCAGGCTCTAATATTAAGGTGACCTCTCCTGTAGTTGTCTGAACACCCTGAGTCTTTTCATTGAAACAAAACATACAACCCAAGAGCAAAAAAAAAAACAACAACATGAAAACAGGGAAGGGGAAGGTGCTTAATTAATAATCTAACTAAATTTCAACAAATTACAAACATAAATTGTTCATTCTCTTATGTGGTGCGGATTGGAGAGCCGCACCATGAGATGTAATAATGTTTATTTAAAGCCCTTTATAAGAGCTTTAGAAGGGGTCAATGAAATAGGAGTTGGTCAGAGTGCTTATGATACGCGTGGGATTATTAATTAAAAACCTCAAAAGGAAACAAAAGAAAACTGAAAACCCAAAATAAACAGAGCTACACCATCTAGGCGAGAACAGGCGGGGCTCTGGAAACTAAAAAAAAAAAAWAATTAAATCCTCAGGGATTTATTTGAGAGAGAGAGAGAAAGAGTTAAGTATAAACGTACAAAAAAAAAGACACAAACCCCTCTCTCTCAAATAAATCCACGGTAAGGGCGAACGCCCCGATAGGATCTTAAGTTTTTATTGTTAGTTTCCAGAGCCCTGTCCATTCTCACATAGATGGCGGAGCTCTGTTTATTTTGGGATTTCAGTTTTGTTAGCTATAGTCAACTAAAAGCAAGTTAATGTTTTTTTTTTTTTTTTATTGCCAATAGAACTATGGAAACAATCACCCACCAGGACCATTTTGATACATAAAACAACAAGGAAAATGAGAATACACATAAATAAAATAGATTAATACAGCGAGCTACATAAAGTGCATTTGTGCAAACAAGACGGCATGATTACTACTAACAACAGGTACACTGTTATGGACTATATTCAAAATAGATTAAATAGATTACAGTAGATTGGATCTGACCGAAGAATGAATAATTCAGTAAGCTTTGTCATTGAGTCCTCATACTATGCAACATATAATACCACATACTATGCAACCTTTCTAACAAGTTACCCTAGTTAATGCCACAAATCTATTTCCCGAAGCAAGGATGCTTAATTTACATAAATAAATTTAATTCATAAATGAAGCTTAATTTACTCATGAGGGGATCTCAAACAGTCTCCATAGCTGCTTTTAATAATGAGATGCATTTTTTGCATTCTGATGCAGCAAGCATCAGCTATTTTTTTTTTTTTTTCAAAAATTTAAAAAATAGAGGCCGGGTACACCCTGGACAGGGTGCCAATCCATCGGACTCACACACCACACTCACACAATTCCAACTACAATCCACTTCTCCTTCCTCCATTATGTTTTCATGGAGAGCTATGTCTCATGCCTGAGTAGGCCACAGAAGATCACAAACCAGGATGGTCAATGAGACTGCACCTGTTAAAGCAATAAACTTCAAAATAATTTTTGTGGTTTTGGAATGAGATGCTCAGTAGGCACTTATGGGTGTGATTCTCAGATGTCCACAGACCATGACCAAATTTGTCACAGAGATTCATTTTGTTAATTCAGAAATCTGTAATCGAGGGTCAATAGCTTACCACTACTTTAAGCTTTTTCTTCACACCATCTGTCTTTTGTGGGTCCAGCGAAATGGCCTTCACTTCAACTTCAAATTGTCCTGCCTTTACAGGAATGATAACAAAAGGGACAGCGCGGGAAGATTTGGGATCAATGCTGACAGTTGTGCGATACTTTTCCCGAAAGCTGGCCATGCTACATATCTCCTGTTTCTCCTTCAACTCAACAAAAACCTGTGTAACATTAAACATTTCAAATAGGATAGTTATTGATTGGCGATTGTCACCTGAGTGTAATATTCTAAAACAAAACAGATATTTTAAAGAGGTCTTAAGGAAAAACAACCTTTTTAAGCGGAGTGTTTTGTAAGTTATGAATAACCGCTTTGATTTCTATTTGCTCGTTGACTGCAGCAGAGTAAGGCAATTTAAGATCAACAAAGAAATCCTTCTTAACTATCACCTCATATGGATCTGCCACACAAATACCTATGAAAAACAGACAGCAATAAGTATTTTCTTCCTGAAGCTTAGTTTATAAGTTAGATAATAAATGTAAAGTATGTATGGAGTGTAATCACATGCTTCTTTTCTCATATTAAATAAGTCCTTAGCTGATTGTAGACGCTCTATGAATCTGAGCACTCACCATCATCATCTGAAATGCCAACAGCAGTTATCATCCAGGTGGTAATCGATTCTGGAAGATTCCGATCGATTTTCACTGGATCACTGTGTAGAGAAACAATAATCTCATGAGATATTTATTGTCACATGGTGTAAGATATCTTCTTCTTCTTCTTATTTTCATTATTTTGTATAATGGGATGCATGCGTAAATATTTTGCAGTTTCTGTGTGTATGGGATAGAGTTATTATCAGTTATTATGGTGATATGTATGTAAGAGGAGTATATTTTCCCACTCAGTCAGTACACCCCTCTAACCTTGTAGTATCTTCTCAAAGAACTATAGTATTTAGAGTAATTAAACTTGTATATATTTTAGAGTAGTATTTCTGTGTATTCATTATAAAAATGTGACTATTCAAGTCATAATCTCCTTTTCAACCAAGTACAGATGTGACACAAGGAAGGGTGAAATACAATAAGACATAACCCAGGAGCATGCTGTTTTAGAGTCACTTTGTCTGTGATATACCTGTATTGTAACACAGGGAGCTGTAATTAATGGGAATGCTCTCAGTTGCATGCTGAAAGAGACAGGTGAAGTTCAATGTCAATAACTCCATTTAATGCCTTTGTCCAGTAAAATCCAGAAGTGGAGTTAAACATGAATGATCTCTGTTGAATGCTGTTCTGTGATCAAAGATTTCTGTTTGATGCCTTGGTGCAGCGAAATATAGAAGTGGAGTTTCTTCAGGAGAGTGAAGAGTAAAGAAGAGGTGAACAGCAGTGTTTGCAAGTAGAGCAATGAAGATTGAAGTTAGTCCTTCTGCAAACGTCTTGGTGCTGTGAAATCTAGAAATCTAACACCATCCCTGCCACCTATTGGGACCTGGCTGAGTGTTCTGTAAGAAACCAGCCACACACCTTCCTCCTCATTGCCTGTACGACCTGGCGATCGACCTTTATCCATGTGCTGTCCCTCCTCGTCGCCATCTCTACCCTCTATCAACCACCGAGATGCAGGCGATGGAGGAGTATGTATTCAACGCTCTCCACCAAGGCACCATTCGGCCCTACTCCTCACCTGCCGCGGCGAGGCTCATACTAACTCAGCCCTGGATGCTCTCTCTGGTGCCACCATTTTCACGGATTTGGACCTCCGGAGCGCCTACAACTTGGTGCGCATCAGAGAGGGCGATGAGTGGAAGACGGCCTTCATCACCCTCACTGGACATTATGAAAGCCTGGTTAGCCCATTTGGACTCTGCAATGACCCGCAGTCTTCCGACAGTTCATCAACGATGTCCTGAGAGACATGCTAGGCTGGTGGGCATTCATCTACCTTGATGACATCCTTATCTACTCCCATACAGTCGATGAACACATCCAACATGTCAGAGCGGTCTTTAAGAGATTGCTCGCTCATCAGCAGTACTGTAAGTTTGAGATTCCCCAGTAGCTTCTTCTCCAAGAAATTTGACACCACTCAGCAGCGAAACAGATTAGGGGATCCGCGAGCTGTTGGCCAAAAGTGGGCCTTGGAGGAATGGTGACACGGCGGAGCCATTCGTCATGTGGACCTATCATCAGAATCTGATAACAAGCCGCAATTTAAAACAGCTCATCCCGAGACATGCGCAGTGGGCACTATTTATCGAACACTACAATTTCCATCTATCATACCGCCCAGGGTCCAAGAACACCCCAACAGTATGTGGAAGATGTCCCCCAGGCGAACCCTGCACCTGTCCTCCCACCATTCAAGATCATCGCACCACTCCAGGTGTGATGTCTGGTCGACTCTACGTACCCCACATCGTAAGGACAGAGGCTGTGGGACCAAGCAAACGCAGCCATCCAACGTCCCAACACCCGCTACACCACTCAGTATCGACGTCGACACCCTCCAGCACGATTGTACAATGTAGGTTAGAAAGTATGGCTGTCAACAACAAAATTTGCACCTCCATACGGAATCTAGAAAACTCTCACACCGCTGCCTGCGGTGCTCCGGATCCACCCGGTATTCCATACCTCACAGCTAAAGCCCTTCACTACTTCCCCTATGACTATACTTTTTCCCCGTGATGTAGGAAAAAACATGACAGAGTGGGAATACATGACCATGTGTAGAGAGATATGATAGCGAGGAAAAAAGACATGACTCGTGTAAAGATCGTGAAAACTTTCCAAAAGGCTGAAAGCCTCTGGGCTTAATAGTAACATGTTCTATTGAATGTTCCCCAACTGCACATACTGTATACAAGGTATCCTCTCCAGACTTACTTACTTTAAAGGTCAACTAACTGGTGATAAGGTAGATGCTATGACCTTAGTCTGAATAATAGTATAATAATTATATGCTCTAAATGGTTTAATGAAGAGCATTTTCATATTTAATGCCTAAGCTTTGGAATAGCCTTCCTGACAATGTTTGAGGCTCAGACACAGTCTCCCAGATTAAAACAGCAGACATATTTCTTTAGCCTAGCATACACATAATTTATCCCGTAACCTCGTACTCGTACATCTAGATGTACATTCTCATTTAGTGCAGCTAATATCATGAAACTCACATTTGCTATTTTTTTTCTCTACTTGTTCATTATTTTTCTACTCATCCTGAGGCACCTGGAGATTGTGCCAGCTCCAGTAGATAGAGCTGTATCAAACCTGTATCCTGGGGTATCCAGAGAAGGACCAGCTCCAGCTGGATTCTGCTCTATGATCTATGATTTGGACCACCTTTGCCCTCTGCACCTGTCTGACATCCTGGTGCCACAAGGAGGTCGGACTGGACTCCTTGTTACCTTAGACATCTTCTGTTATATTGAACGTTCAGCTGCCTAATCACGCAGTATGTCAGAAAAACAATTCCTGCTATCTTCTGGTATCATCCAAATGAGGATGGTTTTCCTGTTGATTCTGGTTCCACTCAAGGTTTTTCCTTGCCACTGTGCCCATTGTTCTCAGCTTACTCATCAGGGACAATCCAACCATTGTGGTTTATACACATTTGCTCTCATTCATATGCCTTTATATTTTCTTAAAATTTTGTGAAGCTGATTTGAGGCAATGACCATTGTTAAAAGCGCTATATAAATAAAATTGAATTGATCAAAAAAATAATAGTCTGGTCAACAACTCGTGCAAGGCAAGTTTATTAACAGTGCAATTTGACAAATATTTTTGCTTGAAGTGATGGATAATGAAAAAGCAGGCCTTGAGGATAGTCACTTCAATCGTTCTTTAATTTCTAGCCTCTTGGATTGACTCTTCAGTTGGCTCTATTACAAATAGAAATGTACCTGGCTCCTAAAACCACTTGGTCAGAGTGCTTATGATACGCGTGGGATTATTAATTAAAAACCTCAAAAGGAAACAAAAGAAAACTGAAAACCCAAAATAAACAGAGCTACACCATCTAGGCGAGAACAGGCGGGGCTCTGGAAACTAAAAAAAAAAAAAAATTAAATCCTCAGGGATTTATTTGAGAGAGAGAGAGAAAGAGTTAAGTATAAACGTACAAAAAAAAAGACACAAACCCCTCTCTCTCAAATAAATCCACGGTAAGGGCGAACGCCCCGATAGGATCTTAAGTTTTTATTGTTAGTTTCCAGAGCCCTGTCCATTCTCACATAGATGGCGGAGCTCTGTTTATTTTGGGATTTCAGTTTTGTTAGCTATAGTCAACTAAAAGCAAGTTAATGTTTTTTTTTTTTTTTT